>JAULKM010117774.1:0-21568 GCA_032355605.1 Rubia tinctorum | reverse complement strand
CCCCCCCCCCCCCCCCCCCCCCCCCCCCCCCGAGGATGCAATTAAGCAAGAGAAAACCCGTAAACCTCCAACATGCTCATAATGAAGTCCGTAAAAATGGTTGGTTTAAACTATATTTTAAGTGAAAAAGCATATTGAGATCTCTGTACCACATCAACGGTGCAGGGAATCCTAATCTCAAAAATAGTCTGAAATTAATGATGTCGCCTCATCGCAACCACATATGTTAAAGTAAGTAAACCATTACTACCCCTCCCACAATACTTCAATATTATAGACACGGAAAGAAAAAAAATTACCTTAACCCACTTCCAGTTAATTGGAAACGGAACAATAACCTAATACACTCAATTTAAGCATGATACTTAAAGCAAATTTTCAAAATTACCGTTAAAAACATTGTTGTTTCCAGCACCTTTGCATTTATCGCCTCTTTTAAATTTCAAACTCCATCCCTATTTCTTCGATCCACTAACAACTACCACCCGAGAAATGGGATTTAAAATCCCGGTCACATCTTCCTATTACTTCTTTCTTCGCAACTAACTTTTTATAAGAATCTAAAGCATCACTACACTCGCTTTGTTAACCTAGGTCATATATATCCTTTACTTATTAGGATAAAAAGAACACCCACTTAGCTTGCTACGACTCCCTTGCTTAGGGGCGCTTATGATATATACCTCCCCAATCGAACGAAATCTAGTGTTATAATTAACACCTCACATAAACAGACAGGGTCACTGAAAAAAACCAATGGCTTGCCAAGTACGAGTTGCACTTCACCTAGGGATTTGGTAGAATCAACCACCGGAAGCACCCTGGCTGGACCATGATCTAACGGAAGGAAGCACATAATGTGGGCTATGATCATACTACCCATTAGCTTTAAATAAAGATGATAAATGATGATGAAGGCAGGAAAATACTAGAAAAGGCATATACATAATGAGACATTGACTTGGGTGTCAGGGTATAGTGTAATGAACTTCCCTGGGACTCTGTAAGCAGGTGCTCGAAGTAATCAAGCAAGCCGTGCTGATTTTAGAGATTAAGCTGGCTCCAGAGGAGTCCCCCTTATCACATGTTTATAAGTCTTACATTCTCCTACCCAAAATTATGCATTTGATCCATTTTGGCACGTTATATGCTAGTGAAAGCTCGACATGTCACAAGCTCAGACTAGAGGAAAGAGCTTTCCAAAAATGGCGTCCACATTTGCCAGATTTCAAGGTGGTAATAATTACTTTGAAAGTGAATAATACCTCGAGTAGATAAATACTTTTCCATCTATTAATCTATTTTCTCTCTTTAACTCCAATTCCCCAAAATGTATTTCTTCGTGCTATCTTATTTTCCATGGGTTTCTCGGTAACTTATCCTTTTCTTTTTCATGTCTCTTCCTTGATAGTGTTGGATTTTTCATATTTGTATTTATTTTGAAATAAAAATAGGGTTGTCCCTCTTATCTAAATTCTACCTCCCTGATTTTTTCGTTCCTTTTTTGTGTTTCACAATGCTTAACCTTTGTCATTTTCAATAATGGGTCTGCTCAATCCTGATCTCATGCTCTATAAGGGTTCTTCTTCCTCCAATTTGAATGGTGCAATGTATTTCATTAGCTTATTGTCTATGCTTCAGAAAAAATAGTTGTTGATGACTTATTGCCGCATGCATGATAGCTTTACGCATGGGGGTTGAAGAGTTGAAACAAATGATTTTCCATAAAACTCCAATGAGATGACGTTCCATATATAACACAAGATAAGGATTACAAAAAATCATAACAAATCAGATTCTATACAGTTGGCTAATCCTTAAAATCATGCTATAACATATATATCACTAACTACCATGTTTACATTCCCCCCTCAATCTTAACCATAACAAGGTTAAATTGTGTTGTATGCGATCAAGCATATGACGTGTAGCTGGTTTGGTGAACCCATTGGCTACCTGATCATTTGAAGATACAAACTGAACATCCAGTGCTCCTAACGTAACCTTTTCTCAAATAAAATGAAAATCCACTTCTATGTGTTTTGTTCTTGCATGAAAAATAGGATTAGTAGTAAGATATGTAGCACCAAGATTGTCACACCATAGCACAGGAGGTCGAGGTTGACATACACCCAATTCCTTTTATAAAAAAATTCACCCAAGTAGCTTCAATAGTGCCATTTGCAAAAACTTTGTATTCAGCCTCAGTGCTTGACCTGGAAACAGTAGGTTGTTTGCGAGAACTCCACGAGATCAAATTCGGACCAAAGAATACTGTAAAACCTCCAATGGACCTGCGATCATCCATACACCTGACCCAGTCTGCATCTGTGAAAACAATTACGAGAGTGGAGCTCGAACGCTGAAAACAAGTCCCGTAGCAACTGTGCACTTGATGTATCTCAATATTCATTTAACCGCTTCCCAATGTACATCAGTTGGTTTGAGAGGTACTGGCATACCTTATTAAAGGCGAAGGCAATATCTGGCCTTGTTAGTGTAAGATATTGCAAGCCTCCCACCATACTTATGTATTTGAAACCATCGTTTTGACTAAGTATTGTACAACAATCACGAGCAAGCTTTTCGGTTACGGACAAGGGGATTGAGACGCTTTTACAATTATCCATTTGAGCTCGATGAAGGAGATCAACAGCATACTTGTGTTTCATCAAGGTTATGCCCCCCAAAATTGTAGACGACTTCAATCCCCAGAAAGTAATGCAAACAACCAAGATCCTTCACCAGAAAAGAATCAGACAATGCACGCAACAATTTGTCTACAACCGTCAGTGATGAACCAGCAATAACGGTGTCATCCACGTAAACAAGCATAAATATAGTTACTGAACCATGATGGAACAAGAAGATGGATGTATCAGCTTTCGACGACTGAAAGTTGATGGAGTTTGTCACTGAGTCGAGAGAACCACGCTCGTGGTGACTGTTTGAGTCCATAAAGTGCCCATTGAAGTTTATAGACATGGTGAGACTGATGTGAATCCTCAAACCCAGGGGGTTGCTTCATATAAACTGCCTTATCCAGAAAACAATGAAGAAAAGCGTTGCTGATATCGAGTTGACGGAGATGTCATCCACGAGATACAGCTAAGGCAAGAACCAACTGAACAGTGGTAGGCTTCACAACCAGCATAAAAGTATCCTGATAATTAATGCCATATTGTTGAGTGAATCCACATGCAACCAATCTAGCCTTGTGTTTGTCGATGGAGCCATCTGGATTTTTTAAAGTTTGAACACCCATTTGCAGCTTAAAATCTTTACACCTGCTGGTCGTGGAACAAGAGTCCAGGATAGTAGTAGATTAAAGTCCACAGACTCCTAAACATGGTAGTAGATTGAATTGAGACCGAGAGTTGCACGTAGTTCTAGGAATGATCCGAGAAGAATCCTCCCTTGAGGATTGCACCATTTTAATTTTTCTTCTCAAACACTATAAAATTGACTACAAAAATTCTCAAATCGAACCAGCGGTTCTTTAGTAGCGTAGCAAACAATTCAGATGGTCGGACCAGCCACGACCAGCATGAGGCCAACCCAACCGGCACGAAGGCAGGTTAGCATAACCCGTGCTAGTGCTTAGCATGAGTCATGCCGAGGAAAAATGGTTTTGCCAGAGGTTTCCAGCACAGACCATGCCAAGCCCTGCTGTCCGTGTCCCGTGTCTTTGTTACACTCCACAATTTGGCTAAATATAGGAGTGGACCATCCTATTTCACACGGTTCGCATCATTTCAAGCCACGTATACATATACCAGCCCATAGGGTGTGAAGAACAATGTGTCTCATAATGAGCAAAACGATGTTCCAGTTGATGGGTCGTGCCAAACGACACGTGATGCACACTCAAAAGATGAAAATGGAGCTCCAGCCAGCTTTCTGTGCTGGTTGACACGGACTGTACCAGTATGAGGCACACAGGCCGTGCTAGATTGAGACGGCCACTCTAGCATAGGGCCATGGTTCGTGCTATGACCGATGGCCTGCGCCAGCACGAAGGGGCCTCGGCTTGCACGGACAGTTCCAGACGCCACCTCTAATGTCATTTCCGGCCGCTAGGGTTGTTGGCCTATTTTTGGCTTATTTTTAGACTCAATTTTCTACTACTATATATATGGACCTATATCTACTAGGGTTTAGGTTTATGCTAATTTTTAGAGTTCAAGAGTAGGCTAGAGAGAAAAAATACTCTTCCTTCTCTCTAGGTTCTTTTCTCCTCTTTAATCTGCTTTTGCCCAATGGCATTGAATCCAATGAAATATTTGTATTTAATGCTAAGGGAGTAGGTAATTAACTTGGTGATAATATTTGCATTCATGTGTTAATGTTCATTTTGTGAAATTTCATAGATCGACCTATTTCTATGTGCTTTGTGTTATTGTGTTGGCTTGTTTTAATGTTTTGAATTTCATGATTGTCACCCTTAATTAGAGAACACCAAAGTCTACTTTCATGTTTCTGCACTATTGATACCCCTTAGGGAAGGAAACCTAGATGCACTTGGGGTAACGATGGGTCTGGATCTACGATGGTCTGTGCACGTAGGTTGTTGTTGTTAACGTTATGATCAACCATGCACTAGTAAGCCAACTATTTAGTCTGAAGGGTTACGAATAAAGATAACTAAAGTAGCAAGATAGGATTATCTTTGAAATCCTAGAGCCATCAATAAGATGCCTACTTTCTTTGCCTTTGTAGGCCTAGGGGTAGTGCATTCGCAGTGTTCCGTCCGGGACTTAATCACATTAGGGAGAATCAGACCTGCGCAATGAGCCATTACCATTGTTGAACTCCCCTAGTTGTGGATGTGAGTACGATGGAAGATTTTATAAGGCCGCCATTATGTGACGGATAAGGGGAAGTTTTGTCCATCATCTGCACTACGTGACACAAACACTAGAATATACTTATAGTTGTGTTTGATGAAATATATAATCAAAATGACATTAATCATGTTACGCAAATATTCCTTGAATGCTAGTTTAAATAGTTTATTCTCGTGATCAATGGAATGCTAGTAGTTTTAGTTATAAAAACACTTCATTGCTTGTTTTAACAACATTGATTATTCCTAACACGTGTTCAGATTGACGACCCGATCACGGCTGTGTTTAATTAATTATTAGATTCCTAACATCTTTATTGATAACCTTGGTACTTTCCACTATCTACCATTATGATCAATGGAATGCTAGTAGGTTTAGTTATAAACCCCCCCCCCCCCATGCTTGTTTTAACATTTATTATTCCTAACACATGTTCAGATTGACAAACCAATCATAGTTGTATTTAATTAATTATTAGATTCCTAACATCTCTGTGGATAACCCCGGTACTTTCCACGCTCTACCTAAGAACAGGAGCAAAACAACATATTTCATTTCTGATCCCTAACAGTCCTCCTCTCGTGTTTTAAAAATACCGGGAGAGGGTTAGTCAAATTTTGGCACCATTTTCGAGGTTGTTAGTTTAATGGTCTAGTAGTTAACTTGCATAACGTGTTAGTAGAGTAATTTTTTTCATCTTTATTTATTTTATTTATTTTTGGTATTTTTGTATTGGCTTTTGTTGTTGAGCTTCCATGTTAGTATCCAGTTGCTTTCCACCTTTCTACTAGTTTTGTTTTTAGTTGATTACTACTTGCTCCCAGTTTATTGGACATACCCGTACCAATAATTTGAGAGTATTACATTGTCTAACGGAATACACAGGTGATAGGAGAAGGAGGAAAAGGAGAATTAGATAGGAGGTTCCACATAAACCAGTTTTTGTCACCCACCGAAAGAAAAGAAATGGCGGAGGATAACAACACTTTGAGGGAGTTAATGGCCCTATATTTGGAGAATAAACCCTTTTGCATCATCTTCTCACCCTTTCCACCCAATGTGACGTATGAACTCAAGATTGGAATGATCCATTTCTTGCCAACGTTTGATGGAATGGCTGGTGAAGATCCGAACAAGCATTTATTGGAATTCCACCCAGTTTGTACCAATATGAAGTCGGCATGAGTCTCGGAGGAAGATTACAATTTGAGGGAGCTCTATTCTCACTTCGGGATTCGTCCAAAGATTGGTTGAACTATCTTCCTCCCAGTTGTATTACCTCAGATATAAAGTGTATATTTCTTGAGAAATACTTCCCAACTTCAAACTCTGTGAGATTGAAGAAGCAGCTTTCCAATATTTCTCAGTTTGCTAATGAATCCCTCTACGAGTTTTGGTAATGGTTCAAGAGACTATTGGCGAGTTATACATATCATCTATTCATGTAGGGAGACTTTTTTTACTATTTATTTGAAGTGTTGTTTGATGATGACATGCGTATGGTGAATGCAATTTTCAACGGTTCAATATCCTACAAGAGACCAATGAATGAAATGAAGAGATGGGAAATGGCACAAAGAAGTTTGTTACAAGATCTAGGGTGAAGCTCGTGGATGAACCGTCTCAATCTCCAAAGTTAGAGGAAAAAGTTCAAGCTCTTGCTTCCATGACGAAAGAGTTCATGAAAAAGGGAGTTCAACAAGCGATGGTGTGCGGCATTTTCATCCTTGATCATCACACAGATGTTTTCCCGCAAGTGGTTGAAATTTGCAGAAAATTAAGGTGTTGGGTTTCAAAAATGGAGGAAATGGACCACAATTTGGTAGGGGACAACAATAAGGGTTCGGTGGGAACCAAGTATGCAAAAGGCAAGACCCCTACGCAAACACCTCCAACCCAAGGTACCGCGATCACCCAAAATTCTGTTGGCGCAATGAGAACCAAGTGCAAGGGTACAACTGAGGCAGACAAGCTCAACCTCAACCTTATCCGGGGGTAGATGGGCCTTCTAACGAAAATGTCTCACTCCGAAAGTAAGATCGAGAAGATATCCTAGAATCAATCTCTCAATTGGCTAAGAAACTTGATGTCTTTGAGGAGCACAAAATGCATGAGATCGAATATATGTCAACTAGGGCATTGTAAAGAATTAAGAATATTGAGATTCAAGTCAGAAAACTTTCCACCTCGATGAGCCGACTTGAAGCCAAAGATTCTGTCAAGCTTCCTTTCGAACTTAAGATCAATCCGAGGAATGTGAGCACTTTGAAATTAAAAAGAAAGAAGGAGGTGTGTGATCCCGATAAGAAGATCTTAAAAGATGATGGATTGGTCATGGGGAGCAACAAAACCAACTTGGAGGAGCAAGAATTGGTTGTGGAGCTTCCAACACCCGAGGCCAGGGTGAATCTTCCGCCACCTTTCCCTAGTGCACTTAAGGGAAGACCGAAGGTGGAAACCAATGATGAGCACATTCATAAAATCTTCAATAAGGTTGAGGTTAGTGTTCCACTCTTGAACTTAAGCGAGCATGTGCCTTCTTATGCTAAATTCTTGAAGGTTCCATGCACTAAAAAGAGGAACAAACCACTTATGATGTTAGGAAAATAGAAAATAGCGGCGTTGTCACTCTTAATCATAGAAAGTTGCCTAAAAATGTGATCACCCCAGCATATTTTCAATTCCTATTTCTTTAGGTTGTAAATTGGTGAAAAATGCTATGATTAATCTAGGAGCCTCTTTTAATAATATGTTGTCTTGCATTTATGAGAACCTAGAAATAGGTGAACTTACAGAAACTAGTGTAGTTGTCCAAATGGCCGATCACTCCCAAGCTAGTCCTCGTGATCTGGTGAAGGATGTGATGGTTCGAGCAGGCAACTTGGTGTTTCCAGCAGACTTTATATCCTTGATGTAGCACACGATGATGGTGCACCCTTAATTTTATTTGGGAAATATTTTCTTAAGACATCAAGGACTAAGATTGATGTTCATTCGGGTACACTAACCTTAAAGGATGACATGGGTAGGGTAGGATTTGATATTTATAAATCTAAGCATGATTCACTTAATCATTCTCTTGTGTGCAAGGGCATAACCTTATGTGAAGAACTTCCTCAACATGAGAACTTTTGCATGATAGATAATGATTATTGTCTTGATGTGACTCTTGATGATAGTGATGAAGATAGCTTAGTTGATTAGATATTTTATGACTATACGACTGATGAAAGAAATCCTACCTTGCACTTTAATTGTTATGACATGTCGATGAGACTATTGCCTTGCATGATGTTAGTGATGATTTGTCTTTCGTGGACTACTTTTTTGTGCTCACTAACATGCAGCGGTTAGTGGAGAGTGGAGAGGATGTAAAATACCCTCGACCACCTCGTAAACCCAAGAAAATGGATAAGTACCAGACAGTGGCTATGAATGGATACTAATTTTTCTTGGTGAAAAAAGCGCTCAAAGGTGAGGATGACACCTTGTGGAGACCTCTTCACAAGGAAGTGACTTCGGAGACCCAACGGAAAGTTCTTTCAATTGAAATTCATTAAACATAAATAAGTCATGAGGAAGAAAATAAAAATATGGTGCTCATTCTTTATTTTTTTATATATCCTTTAGTAGATAGATTTTGTATGTTCTAGTGTCTGACAAAGATTTTTGGGATGGAACTCTTATTGATTAATGAATTTGAGTTAGAGTCTCGTTCTTTTTTATTGAAGGGACATAGGTCTTGTTAGGTGCAAATTTTTTTGAGAAATGGGAGGAAATAGGAAAAAAGCACTTTTGCACAAGGGGAGCCTCGTGCTCATAGGCTCTGGAACAGACCATGCCATCAACACGGATCATGCTGGGTTGCTCAGCATGAACCGTGTTTTCATGGTTGGCGCAAGGGTAGCCTCGTTACAGGCCTCTTTAAGCTATGCTTTTTGGGCCAAAAATTCCAATTTTTGAAAATTTGAATTTTAAGCATAACATAAAAATTTTGGTCCATTAATTCAGAAAAAAATTGTTTCCTTCAAATGTTGATGTAATCAACACCTCCCTTATGTATAAATATATTGGTACTTTTGTCCCTTTCACTCTCTAATTTCAAAAATGTCATCTTTATCTCATTTGTACCTCATTTTAAATCACCTTCTTTGCTGAAAATAATTATCCATAGTACATTCACTCAATCATAGGATTCATTTGGCTCATTAAAATCTCTCAAAAACATTCACTCTCACTTATCCTTGGTAAAATTTAAAAAATTGAGCCCTCTCTATGAAAAAAATTAGCATTTTTGCTTCTTCTTGTGTGGATTCTTCATCTCTTGGCTTCAAATTCTGGGTAATCCTTTGAACTTCATGTTTCATTTATTTATTTATTTAGCATGATGATTATTTGATGAGAAGGTTTGAAACTTGAAAATTGTGGAAATGTTTTGAAGGAATTTTTTGAGCTATGTAAATGATCTTGAGTTAAACTAAGTGTGGGGGAGCATTGTACTTATTCTTTGATGATATAATCTTCATTTTCCATGGTGGTTTAGAAGGAATTTTTCTTCTTTGCATGATCTATTTGATGGGATGTTGTTCATGGGTTAGTTGTTTAGGAAGAATGTTTCTTGATTAAATAGTCTTTTTGTTGAGATAGCATGATTTGAAATGTTACGGCTATTTAGGAAAGAAGTGTTCTTTATGAATGAGTCTTGATTCATGCCTTTGGTTATTCCTGCATTACCACCCTTTTTATTGTTTTGAATAGGATGACTCCAAAAAGAAATAGGTCGAAAAAAGGAACAACTTCCCAGGGTGACAAAGGGAAGGAACTGGCCAAGGTTTTAAGACTACAGTCGGTGACTTCCCTTCCTCTTAACCCCGCTTGTGTTGTCGAGGAGTTCATGTGATTGACCAACTTTTTTGGGAGCGCGGCCCGGTGGTGAAATTTCTTGAGATCCCCGAAGAGAACCATATTGAAGACAAAGTTTTCTTGCAAGGAGACTTTGGGAGCTCTAGATCAACTCGATCCAGTCACATATTTTCTAAGCCTAATAGGCCTAGAGGGTTTCTTGGACAAATATTCAAAGACCTATATTCGTTGAACTTTGGAGTTCTTGGAAACCTTGGAGAAATCAAAGGATTGTGAGGGAAGGAGGATCATCCATTTCCACTCGGATGATAAGGCTTACACTATATCTCATAGGGACATTGCCCAAGCATTCAGATGGAAGTATTGGAAAGAGGTTCCAAGGACACACCGACAAGTCCTTCCATTTTCTTTGTGCAATTTTTGGAGAATTCTTTCGGGCTCCGAGAGTGAGAATCTTTGCAAGATCACAGATATTGTCCATCCAGCGATGCGATATGTTCATAAATTATTATCCATGGGTGTATTCTATCACGGAGAGATTTCAAAGTGTCCCAATTTTGACGTCCAAGTCCTCGATGACTCCAGAGGGGAATTTCTACCCCAACATGGTGAGAGCTTTCATGGAGGAGTGTATTGAAATAGGAAACAAGAAGGGTGGAAAGATTTCTATGGGAGGCATGGTTGAATTGTTGGCCTATCACTTAGGCCACCCGGTACTCTCTTTGTTTGCAGTGGCGAATTTGGATCACTCAGGGGCACGGTATACAGTAGAAAAACTTACGACGACATATATGGTAGCCTCCAAGACTTCAAACGTATATGGTAGCCACTATGTGCAATTTCATGATTCTCCCCCAGCCAAAGCCTACAACGATTAACCAGGATACGGTGTTGGATACTTTATTCTTAGCCCTAGATTTGAGTTTTGATAAGGATTTCTACAAAATGCTCTCAAACCCGAACATGGATGTTGAGGAGGATGATGATGAGACCCCAACTAGAGCACCTTCTAGCTTCACTAAGCTACCCACAAATTTCCTCAACGAATTCCATATACTCGAAAAACAACTTGCTAGCTCTACCCAACTTTTGCAGAATATTGGTCACATTGTGGGCAGAGTGAGCATGCAGTTGGAAGAATTTGGGAGTAGGCTAAGACCTATGGCTAGAATCCAATGACTCAGAGATAACAGAGGAGTTCGCCATTGTAGATTAGAGATTGGATGTTCAAGAAGAGACCATCGAGCAAATGCTTGAGAGACTTCACATTTTGAATCTCGACGGTTTTCGAGTTGTCATTCCTATTAAGAGGCAAGAAATACGTCAAGAAGAAAAGGGGAAGAGGCACAAGACCCGGCACTTGAGGAGAGACCCTTCGGGGTTTCATGAGTGAGTTTCATTACTTCTCTTTCTCTCACTTATGATTTATATTGATTCATTGTGTTGGGGACAATGCATAGTTTAAGTGTGGGGGAGAGAGTAGTGAAACACTTAAGAGTTTTCATCTCGGAATTCCTTTGTGTTTTTGGTGTTGTTTTGTTTGGTGTCTTTTTAGTGTTATCTTTGGTTTTGGGAAGTTTGGAAGAGTCTTTGGTGCTGGGATCTTTAGTTGGTTATCACTTTGTTATTGTTGGGGAATGTTTTGGGATGACCCTTTTTGGTGGTGTAATTTTTGTTTTTCATGATCTTTTGTAGTATGAAGCCCAACTTCGGCGTAATTTGTGCTAAAAAAGTTTTGAAAATTTTGAAAAAAATGAAAAAATAATTTTATAACCGGCTAAGTTGAAAACCGAAAAAGGAAACTTAGTCAAAAATGGGAAGAAAGCCCGAGGCTAGAGGCCTCTAGCACAAATTGTGCCAAGCCATGTTGCCCGTGTCCTGTGTGATACGAATTCAAAAATGTCATTTATTATATTTTTATTCGATTAGTATTTTTAGTAGTTTAACACTATACTCTTTTTCCCACTAGGTTTTTTAAAGAGGTAGTGTGCTCATATTTAGAATCATTTTTAAGTAATGTAATTTAGGAGTTTTGATTTGATTAGAATTAGATTTGGTAGGTTTAGATAAGATAGATTCATTTAAAATTCATCCAATATTTGGATTGATTTACTTAGATGAATATGGTAATTATTTATATTTATTTTAGGAGTTCTAGTTATATATGGTTTTAGCTTCCTAAAGCTGCCATTAATTCTTTTCAGTTTCTATTTATAATGGCTGAATTTTACCCTATAAAATAAGGGGGTTTAGCCGACACTTTTATACAACTTTTTTATCAATCAAATATTCAGATATTTGAGTTATTCTCATTATCTTCATTGTTGCTTAATCCTATGGGCTAGTTAAGTTTCAATTTCCTTTGTGTGTGTACCCTGCGGGCTAGACGCTTATAAAGAACCCTTGTGATCTAAACTTGCAGGTTATTTAGAGAGCAAGTCGGAGCTGAGTGTACCCTGCGGGCTAGATGCTGCAATTTTGTGCGTGTGAGATAGGTTGGGCGAGATCCTTAGTTAAGACAAAGATCCGATATTCTGCAATCCAAAATCTTCGCAAGGAGATTCATATCACTATGACTTCGTTCCATTTTAAAATTCATCTAAGTACGGGCGCAGACCATCCCGTGTCACGTGGTCCACATCTTTTCAAGTCACTTATGCAAAGAACAGCCTACGGGGTGTGAAGGGAGACATTTCCCATGACGTGATACTGAGAAAAACAAAGTTCGAACTGACTAGCTGCTCTAAATGAATTGGGATGAACACTCAGAAGATCAAAATGAAGATCTAGTCGGCGGTTCGTGCTGGTTGAGACAGCCACTCCAAAACAAGGCACACTTCCAGTGCCAAACAAAGTCGGCCTCATCGGCACAAGGCCACGGGCCATTCCATGATCGACGGCCCACGACAGCACAAAGAGGCATTAGATGGCACGGACTGTGCGAAATGCCACCTCCCATGTTGTTTGCTGCTGCTAGTGTTTTTGGCCTATTTTGGCCTTTTATTTTAGACCTAATTCCCTACTGTGATATATATGGACCTATGTCTACTAGGGTTTATGTTTATACTCATTTTTAGACTTCAATAGTAGGTTAGAGAGAGAAAATACCCTTCCTTGTCTCTAGGTTCTTTTCTTCTCTTTGATTTGCTTTTGCCCTATGGAATTGAATCCAATGAAATGTTTGGATTCAATGCGTAAGGAGTAGGTAAGTAATTTGGGGATAGTATTTGTATTCATGTGTTAGTGTTCATTTTGTGAGATTTCATAGATCGGCCTATTTCTATTTGCTTTTGTGTTATTATGTTGGCTTGTTCTTAATATTGTGAATCGCATGATTATCACACTTAGTTAGAACACATCAATGTCTACTTTCATGTTTTCGCAATATTTATACCCCTTGGGGGGGGGGAAACCTAGATGTGCTTAGATTATCGATGGGTCTGGATCCATGCGGGTGTGTAGACGAAGGTTGTCCTTGTTAACATTACAATCGACCATGCACTACTAAGACAACAAGTTGGTTTGAAGGGTTACGGGTAGAGATCACTAAAGTAGCAAGCTAAGACTATATTTTTAATCCAAGAGCCATGGATAAGATGCCTACTTCCTTTTCATGGGGGAGAATCACACCAGCGCAATTAGTCATTGTTGTTGTTGCACTCCCCTTATTATGGCGGTGAGACCGATGGAAGATTTTATATGTGCACCCATATGTGATAGATAGGGGGGAAGTTTTGACCATCGTCTGCACTACGTGACACAAACGCTACAATATGCTTATATTTATAATTGATGAAATCAATGATTGAAATGACATTGATCATGTTATGCAAATATTCCCTGAATGCTAGTTTAAATAGTTTAATCTCGTGATCAATTGCATGCTAGTAGTTTTAGTTATAAAAATCCCTCAATGCTTGTTTTAACAACATTGATTTTTCCTAACACATTGTCGGATTGATGACCCAATCACGGTTGTGTTTATTTAATTATTAGATTCCTAACATCTCTGTGGATGACCCCAAAACTTACCACTACCTACCATTCTTGGTAGTATAATAGTAGGAATAGGAGAAACAATATAAATTTCATATTTTATCCATAATAGTCATGTTCTGGTCTTTTACCGATGCACGGAGGGGGCGGGTTATACTCCCTAAACGAATTGAGAACTTAACCTTCTTTTTCTTGTCCTCAAAAAATTTTCTCCTTGTTTTCTCTTGTGCTTCCTCTTCTTTTGACCTTTTCCCATAGCTCAGCTTCTTTTCAAACATAGAGAACGAGACTAGAGTGTATTTGGTTTTCTGAGTAGGGCTTTCTTCCATATTAAATTTCCTTCTTCCACCTTCCAGGGATGAAAAACAGGTGTTATTGTAGTCGCTAATATTCTGGGAATACCCTCACCACCTTTGTTAGTTGCAGCCACCTTGCCAATTTCATAATCTACAAGATCTTCAAAACCACATTGTATCATCCCTACAGCTGATGTGCACGTTTATGCATGCATTAACCAATGAATTTTACACATTTTAAATATATTTTGTTTGGTTTATTTCTTGTTTTATTTAGGTTTAAACGAGAAAGGATTTAGATGACATTATTGGTTTTCTTGTCTAAATTTTGAGTTTTGTAAACTAATTGAATCTAATGGACAATTTTTATTCTTAAGCACCGACATTTTCCTTTATGGGCTTACGATTAGGTTGCTCGTGAGTACTTTGGCATCAATTTGTAGAAGACCTTCTGCGAGGGTCATAGTAGATATTTGAAGGTCATTGGAAAGAATGGTAGAAGATATTGAAGGCTATTCGCGAGGATGGTGGTAGATAGAAGGCCATAGACCAAAATGGGTAGTAGTATATGGAATTGGGCCGAAAAATGTGGATTTGGAGTTCAAAAAGGTCGAAAACTAAAGGCGTCATTAACAGAATGAACCAGCCGACCGGCACAAAACCCTGGCATGAGGCTAAAACACCAAGTACGGCCCGTGCCAATGGTAGCTAGCACGACATGTGCCAGCCTACACAAATCATACCACACCCACTTTCCATTGACCGTGTCTCACCACCCGGCCCGTGTCTTCCAATTTTCTCAAATGGCTAATTAAGGATGCGAACCGTGTTGTTTCACATGGTCTGCATCATTTCAAGTCCCAAATGCAAAGACTGGTCCACAAGTGAAAAATGACACCGTCGGTGCCGTTCAACTGAGAATAAAGTGTTTCCAGCCAACGAGTCACGCCAAACGACATGGGACTGGGTAAGCCTCGCCAGTATGAGCAAACACAGCCTATGACATACCAGGAAAGCCATGCCAGCACGACCCAACATGAGTTGTGCCACAGCATGCGGCCTGCGCCAGCACAAAACTTTCGGTTGGCACGACCCGTGCCATTTTCTGTTGGTCGTGTCAATTGCTGCTGCTAGGGTTTTTAGGCCTATTTTGTGCCATTTTCAAGGCTCAATTCTTTACTACTATATGTGTGGACCTATATCTACTATGGTTTAAGTTTATTCCCATTTTTAGACTTCAAGATTATGGTAGAGAGAGAAAGAATCTTTTCCTTCTCTCTAAAATCTTTTCTTTTCTACTCTTTATTTTTCTTTTGCTTAAGGCATTGAATCCAATTAAATACTTGGGTTCAATGCTTAGATAGTAGTTAATTTACATGGAGCTTGTATTTGTATTTGTATTAATGAATTAATTTATTTGTTTTTGTGAGATTCTTTGGATCTACCAACTTCTATGTATTTGTAATTATTATTTTGGCTTGTTCTTCATGTTCTTCTTAATTACATAATTGTCACATTAAGACTGGTACACACCATAGTCTACTTTCATATTGATGCAATTATTAATATCCCATAGGGAGGGAAACCTAGATGTGCTTGGGGTAATGATAGTTCGGAACCATATAGGTGTGTGCATGTGGGTTGCCAAGTCAACATTACGATCGACCATATACTAGTATTAGCTAGAAAATTGGCCCAAAGGGTTACAGATAGTGCTTTTGCAAAAATAGAGACTTCAATAAGGTGCTTCACCCCCTTTCCATTTTTAGGCCCAGGGAAAAGCATTCATAGTGTAGTGCCTAGGACAGCAATAGCATGAAGGAGATTCAGATCTGTACAATGGGAATGGCCATTGTTGCACTCCTCTAATTACAGAGGCAACGCTGATGGAAGATTACATGTGCACCCTACGTGATAGGTATGGGAATCTGTTGATCATCAATCACACCACGTGTCATAAATGCTAGAATATGTTTGTAGTTCTTGTATGTGATAGAATTGAGGATCGAAATAACATTGATACTGTTACGCAAATACTCCCCAAGAGATACTTTACATAGATTATTCTCTTGTGATTTGCATGATAGTAGTTGTTAGTAAACCCCTCCCCCTGAAGCCTGTTTTAGAAATACTGAATATTCTTGACATGTGATCGGATTGACAACCCAATCACAGTTGTGTGTACATGACTCTTACATTCCTAACATATCTATGGACAACCCTGGTCTTGCTACTATCTACGCCATCAATAGTATAGTAGTAGGAATGGAAGGAACAATATAAACTTTATTTTTTATCCTTAATAGTCCTCCTCTAGAATTTAACGACACCGGGAGGGGGCGGGTCAGATTTTTGCGCCATTTTCAGGGATATTAGTCTAAAGTTCTAGTTGTTATCTCAAATAGCATGTTATTTGAGTAGTTTGTGTTGTTTTTGTTTTTTTGTTGGGTTTTGATGTTAAGCCTTTGTGATAATTATCCATGTACTTTTAATCCTTTTGCTAGTGTTTCTTTTGGTTGGATATTGTTTTGCTACTAGTTTATGGTACATACTTGTGCCACAAACTTAGGGAATTCACACTATGTAACGAAGTATGCAGGTAGTCAAAGAAGAAGGAGAAGAAAAGCTAGAGTAGAGGTTCCACAAGAACCAACTTTTGTAGTTGAAGAACCAGTAGAAATGGTGGAAGATAATTGTACACTTAGGGATTTGATAGCTCCTAACTTTGACAATCAACTCCCTTATGCATTGTATTCTCCCCTTGCCATCCAATGTGACTGGTGAGCTTAAGAGCGGTATAATCCAGTGTTTGTCAACTTTCCATGGAATGGCCAGTGCATATCCGAACAAGCACTTGTCAGAATTTCATCTAGTTTGTACCAATATGAAGCCGCCGGGAGTGTCAACGGAGGACTACAATTTGAGTTAGTTTCCCTTCTCACTGTGGGATGCGGCCAAGGACTGGTTGTACTACATTCCACCTAGTTGTATTACCTCCTAGATGGACATGAAAAACAAATTCCTCGAGAAATAATTTCCAGCTTCAAGGACTATGGGATTCGAGAAGTAGATCTCCAATATATCCTAGTTCGTAAATAATCCATCTACTAGTATTGGGAAAGATTCAAGAGGCTATTGGTAAGTGGTCTATATCATCCATTCAAGGAGGGAGATTTTGTATACTACTTCTTCGAGGGGTTGTGTGATGATGACGTGAGAGTGGTGAATGCCACGTGCAATGGTTCAGTTTCCAACAAAGTCCAAAGGATACGATGACACTGATAAAAGAAATAGCAATGAAATGACCCAGTTTGGCACTAGATCTCGGGTGAAAATAGTGGAGGAGCTAGCTTAATCTCCCAAGCTAGAGGCGCTAATTAAAGCTCTTGCTTCTACGATGAATGAATCAATGAAAATGAGAGTTCCTCAAGTCAAGGTTTGTGGAATTTGTAGTCTCGGTCATCACAATGATGATCATTCTCAAATGGTGAATGACTTGGAAGAAGTGAAGGCATTGGACTTTAATGGTGGCAATAGAAAACAATTTGGTAGATGGAAATAACAACAAGGGTTCCGGGGGAACCAAGGAGGTGAAAGGTAAGACCCCCATGCGGATACCTTTAACCCTAGGTACCACGATGACCCCAACTTCTTCTAGTGCGAGGAGAATGAAGTTCAAGGGTACAATCAAGGTGCACAAGCACCATCTGAAACCTATACAAGGGATGAAAGGACTTCCAACAATAAAGCCTCACTCTACAAGTTGGATCAAGAAGAAATATTGGAAGTTATTTCCCAATTCGCTAGGAAACAAAATGTTTTTTATGGGGTGCACAAGGTGTGAGATTGAAGATCTCGGGACAAGGGCTTTTTCAAGCATAAAAAACCTTGAAATCCAAGTCAGGAAACTTGAGAACTCGGTGAGCCACCTGAGGCCAAATAGTCCAGAAAGTTTCCTTCCCAATCGGAGATCAATCTGAGAAATGAGAGCGCTTTGAATCTAAGGAGCGGGAAGGAGGTGCATGATCCCTAGAAGTAAATATTGCAAGAAGATGACTTGGTTGTGGAAAGAAACAAGACCAACTTGGAGAAGTGTGCAATGGTTGTAGAGGAAGATCCCATCAAGGAGCTTCCTATACTCGAGGTGATGGTGAAACCTCCACCACCTTTCCCTAGTGCACTTTAGGGAAGGCTGAAGGTGGAAACCACCGATGAACACATTCACAAGATATTTGAGAAGGTTGAGGTTAGCGTTTCACTTTTGGACTTGGTTGAGCATGTTCCTTCTTATGCTAAATTATTGAAAGTCGCATGCACTAAGAAAATAAACAAACCAATTAGAGAGTAAGGAAAATTGAAAATAAGGGGAGTGGCTACTCTTAATCATAGGAACTTGCCTAAGAAATGTGATGACCTCGGTATGTTTTCAATTCCTATCTCTTTTGGTGGAAAGTTGTAGAAAAATGCTATGATTGACTTAGAAGAATCTATCAATTTGATCCCTTCTAGCCTTTGTGAGAACCTAGACATAGGTGAGCTTAAGGAAACTAAGGTAATTTTCCAATTAGTTTATCACTCCCAATCTAGCTCTCAAGGTCTAGTTAAGGATGTAATGGTTAGATTAGGAAATTTAGTGTTTCCTGCGCGATTCCATGTCCTTGACGCAGTGCACGATGATGGTGCACCCTCAATTTTATTGGGGAGACCTTTTCTAAAAACATCAAGGACTAAGATAGGCGTTCATTTGGGAACACTAACCCTAGAGGATGACAATGATAAGGTGGTATTTGATATTTATAAGTCTAAGCATGATTCACATATTCCCTCTCTTTTGTTCAAAGGCATAACTTTATGTGATTAACTTGCTCAATGTAAAAAACTCTCGCATGATTGATAATGATAATTTATTTTATGAAGCTCTTAATGATAATGAAGAATATAGCCTAGATGATGAGAGTTTTTATTAATATGTGAGTTATGAAATAAACCATACGCTGCTCTTCAATTGTGATGATCATGCCGATGAGAATTATGTTTTGCAGGATATTAGTGATGACTTGTCTATCTTGGATTGTTTTTATATTCTCACTAACACACAGTAGTTAGTGGAGAGTGGAAAGGATATAAAACATCCTCGACCACCTCCTAAACCCAAGGAAATAGCTAATGACTCGACATTGGCTAGGTATGGATATTCACTCTCTATGGCGAGCAAAGCGCTTTAAGATAAGGATGACACTTTGTGGAAACGTCTCCACAATGATGTCATCATGGGTGGAGTTACCAATGGTGACTCCAGACACCCAACGGTAGGTTCTTTTTTATTGAAATGTATGAATAAATAAGTCGTGTGGATGACAATAAAAAATACAGTGCTCTTTGTTGCTTTGTTTTTTATATCTTCTCGTAGATATATTTTCATGTTTTTTTTGTGTGACAAAGGATCTTGGGATGAATTAATTGTTGATTGATAAATTTTGAGTTATAATCTCGTGCTTTATGGTTGGAAAGAAATAAGACTTGTTGGGTGATAAAGTTTTTTCGAAAAAAATGGAGGAACTAGGAAAAAGGGTCATGTTCACTAGAAGCCTCATCCCGGACCCCTTCATCACGAGGCATGCCTCGTGTCAGGCACCCTCAACACGAGGCATGCCACATTTCAGGCCTCGTGTGGCTACTTTAGTTGGATCAAAATTTCAGATTTTTGAAAAATTGAAATTTCAAGCCAAAACATGCGTTTTTGGCCCATTAATTCAGCAAATATTTTATTCCCAAATATTGTTGATGTAAATAATACTATACTAAACATAAAAACGTCATTTATGAATTAATTAAATTGTACTTTTGTCCCCTACATTATCTAATTTCAAAAATGTCATCCTTATCTCATTTGTACCTCCCGCTTGAATCACCTTCTTTTAGAGGAGAATAATTGCTGAAAATAAGAATTCATAGTAAATTTATATACCAATAGGAATTATTTAGCTCATTCAATTCCCTAAAAAACACTCAATCTCAATTCATCTTGGTGAAACTCGGAAAATTGAAGCTTTTTCTCTAAAAAAAATAGCATTTTTGCTTCTTCTTTTGTGGATTTTTCAACTCTAGGCTTTAAATTCTGGGTAATCCTTTAAGCTTTATGATCACTTGCTTTATTCAGCATGATAATGTTGTGATGAAGGGATTGATGTGTTTTCGGGAAGTGCTTGAGTTGTGTGAATGATCTTGTGTTGAATTAAGTGTGAGAGAAGTACATGTTCTTAAACTTTGATGATATAATCTTCATTATTTGTGGTGGTTTTGGAGGAATTATTCTTGATTTTGTGAACTTCTTGATGGGATGCTATAATTTTCAAATGACTTTGTTGTTTTGGAAGAATGATTCTTAATTGACTAGTCTTTATAATGAGATAACATGATTTGAAATGTGTTGGCTATTTAGAAAGAGTGTTCTTATTAAATGATACTTGATACATAACTTGGTATATTCTTGCATTATCACCTTCTTCTTTTATGATAGAATGGACCCAAAGAGAAGTAGGCCAGAAAAGGGAACAACTTCCCGGGTTGACAGAGGGAAGAAGCCGGCTAAAGTTGGGAGAGGAGAGCCAACAACTTTCATTCCTCCAAATCTCTCCTTTGTTGTTGAAGAGTTCATGGGTTTGACCACCATTTATGGGAGTTTGGCTCAAATATGGAAATACTTGAATAGGCCAAAGAGGACCATATTGGAGACGAAGTTTGCATGCTTGGAGACCTTGGAAGCTCTAGGTCTACTCAAGTCTGTCACTTATTCTCTAAGTTGAATAGGCCTAGAGGGTTTCTTTTACAGGTATTCCAAGACTTACATAAGGTGGACTTTGGAGTATTTGGAAACCTTGGTGAAAGCAACGAACAATTCGGGGAGAAGGATCATCCATTTCCACTTGGATGATAGAGTGTATACTATGTCACATCGAGACATTGCCCAAGCATTCGGGTAGAAGTATGGGAAAGAGATTCCAATGACACACCGACAAGGCCTTCCATTTTCATTAAGCACTTTTTGGAAGATTCTTTCAAGCACATAAAGGAAGCATATAAGAAAGAGTACTAGGATTGTCCATCCGACGTTTTGGTATGTCTAACGACTATTGTCCATGGGAGTATTTTGTTACGAAGAGATCTCACAATGCCCTGGTTCGGTCGTCAAAGTTCTTTGGGCAATGAATCCAGAGGGGACTATGGTTGAAACCTTGGTGAAAAAAGGATTGACCGCGTGAAACGAGAAAAGTGGCAAGATACCAATTGGAGACATGGTTGGACTCTTAGCCAAACTCTAGGGGCCATCTGGTTCCCTCCCTATTTGCATTGGCGAACTTAGGTTATTCGGGGACGTGGTATACTATGGATATATTGTCTAGGGCTTCGATGGTTGCAACCACAACCCTGGAGGACATATTTTTGTGGTTGTACGGTGGCTCCACAATCTGCAGTTTCATAATCCTTCCTGATATGAATCTCCTTGCGAAGACTCTGGATTGCGGAAAATTGGATCTTTAACCAAATGGGGATCTCGCCCAACCC
>JAULKM010117755.1:10000-21570 GCA_032355605.1 Rubia tinctorum | reverse complement strand
TTATATTCAGTTTTGGGTAAACCCAAAATTAGATAAAATTCGTCGACTCAAACTTCCAAACGTTCTTGACCCACTTCCAAACAGCTCTGAAGGGGGTTGTAATGATTCAGAAGCCACCTACATAGATCGGATGGATACTTATCCATCTTCAAATCCAACAACCACTTAAACCCAATAGATTTGATGTCCCTTCTCTGCTCGAATGTTAGCCCCTCAGCAATGACGTTGCGCAATTGAGTCAGAGACATTCTTGAAATTTGTTTTGGGGTAATATCTTTTTCCAAACTGAAACCAGCAGGAACAACTATTAAAATCATAAAAGAATAATCAAGTTAATATAAAAATATACTTTAATAACTATAAAATGTAACTAACTCATTTAATGGAAAATTATTACCAACTAATGGAACACCACTCTTAGCTTGTTCTTCGACCATCAATGCAATATTTTTCCTTTTAGATAACCTCTTGAACCTATTTAAAGAAACAAAATGTATGTAGTTACTATCAACGTACTAAAATTTATATTTCAAGCAAAAAGATATTTTGTTCTTCATGCATACTGCATATAAATTATGGCGTTGCAACATAGAGAAGCTTCTTCAGTTGTACAGTGACTAAACTTCCAAGCTTCCATAAAATAGGAGACAATAACAAGAACAAAACATTCATACATCTGGTGCAGGAAACTACGTTTAATGAAGGCAAGCAACAATCCACACATATAGAATTCTACACATGATCAAAATGTGATGGTCTAATTGTGTTTCCTTATTTTAAGAAAGTGATTATACTTACAGTTCCATTGCATGTTCATGACTACTAGTCATATCTACGCTAAAAAATTATCAACAAAAACAAGAGGAACATCAACAAATATTACACTGCATAAGACATACTTCTCATTCACTGATGTATTCAAATAACAACCCAAATAGATAAATAAACCCTAGGGCACATTTCCGAGGTTCGATCAAAAAAATAATAATTCAAAACAATGACAAAATCGACATTCAATGAGCAAATTAATATGAAATTCACAAATAATTGAAAATTTAAGCAAGCCAAACCTTTGAAAACTTAGAAAATTGAAGGAGCGAAATGGTAGAGCCATAGAGGAGGGTGGAGAAGCAGGTGTTAATGGCGGTTAGAGAGGCGGTCAACAGTGAGAAAGATTAGGAGAGGTCAGTGGTGGAGTAAGGTGGAGAAGGGCAGGGCATAGTGGAGAACAGCGGAGGAGCTCACCGTCGTTGGCCGGCGAAGGAAGGCGGAGCAAAATGAATGACGACGGAGGAGCTGATCTTGGCTAATGGCATTATGTACGAAAAATAAATAAGCTTGGTAACACTTATAAACATTAAACCAAATGTCTAAGAATTTAACCAATTTATGCATTTACTAAGATTAATCAAGAAACTTCAACATTCGATAACATCTCCTATTTGCTACCTTCGGATAAACATGACAAGGAATTCAACATCATCATATTCGTCTAGAAATTATAACATCATTAACCCAATTAAAAGATCTAAATCATGATCTTTAATTCCATGTCAAAAGAGGAGAAATCAGCTAAATTCATCAACTCTTACCAAGTTAACATACAAACAATTCATATCATAAACTCCCAATCACATAAATGACATTAACAACCATACTCAAAGATCCATAAATGCACAATAGTCAAGGATTAAATATATAGATAAGGTTCTCAAGACATGGGAAAGGAAGCTCAAATCCGTTACTCTCAAGACTAAATTTAGCTACTACAATTCATACTACAAGTCATAAACAAAATCATCCATATGAAAGATGAAAAAGAAATGAAGAACTGAATTTTTGGCCTAGAGGAAGAAAATATGAAGTGGGTGGTCCAAAATGCCTTTTACAGTACAAGAGAGAAGAAAAGAAAAACAAAAATTGCAGCAGGCTCCCGTCCGGGCAGGAATAGGCCCGTACGCGCGAGCTGCCTATTTTCACCCTTCTTTGTATCGATTCCTCTTTGCTTTGCTTCCTTTCCTTCTTGCCTTCAAATGTTTGATTCTTCTTGTTTTCAATCTTCAATCCTTTTCGTTGATGGCTTCAATCTTCACTATATTTCCTTGTCACACAAACCTCCCTAGAAAAGTTATAAGAGCGCAAAAGTCGCTCTTAACTCTCCTAAGAGAATTTTAAGGAAAAACTCAGGATCTAGAGCACAAACATATACAGATGTGAGTATAAAATGTCCTAAAACTACCACTCCCTCTGTCCCAGCTGAATTTGTACCCTCGTCATTATCACGCTATTCAAGAAACACATTTGACCATTAATATGTTTACCTATGTATAGTAATGACAAATAAGAAGTTGATGTTAAGAAACTACTTGTTACTACTAATTGAACAATATTATATACGATAATATTTTTGTTCATATAACTATTAAAAAATGTGGTCAAACTTTGATAGAGACTAACGTAAAAAAGTAATAGTGCAAATTCAGCTGGGACAGAGGGAGTACATAAAATGAACACATCATTTATCTTTGGTAAAATAGTTAAGGTTTTAATTGATCCTAGTTCTTTTCATTCGTTTGCTAGTTGTTCATTTCTTGAAAACATGAGAGATAAGATTGAGGAATTATCATATAAGTTAGAAGTTAGTACACCCACCAATAATTCTAAATTCCTAACTGGTCGTATTACCAATAGACTTAAATTCCTTATCTTTAAAAATGATACGAATTCGTACTTGGATGCACTGGCTTGCTGAAAACCCCACCCAGTTACTTTGTTATACAAAGGAATTTAAGTTATGTCGGTCGAGGGACACCAAGGCTTGAGGTAGGCATAGGACGAATAAGGTCATCTTCATTAATGACTGTTGTTGTCAAGAACTAATAGATGATTTATAAGGTGGCAACTTGATTGTTAGCTTATATCATGGATAAGCCAGCAGATCAGGTGAAACAGGAAGATACACCGACTTTCTTGAAGTATTGTTTGAGGAACTTGTGAGTTTGCCTCTGGAAAGGGAAACTTATTTTACCATTGATCCAATTTACCATTGAGCCACTTTAGTTTCTCGAACCCCTTATCGCATAGTGCCACTAGAACTGCGTGAGTTGAAATACAAATCGAGGATTTGTTAACTTTGGGTGTTCATCCAGCTGAACATATTGCCTTGGAGAGCCCAATGTTTTTTTTATTGAGAAGAAATATAGCCAACATGGAGGTGTATCGATTATCGAGGCCCAAATAATGTAACGATTAGAAATAAGTACCATTTCCCCATCATTGAGGATTTGTTCGATCAACTCCAAGGAAAAGTCTTATTTTACAAACTCGATCTACACCATGGGTTATACTAAGTGCGAGTGAAAAAGGAGGTTGTGCCAAAGATATCATTTAATAATCGGTATGGTCATTACAAATTCTCGGTGACATCGTTTGGGGCGACTAATGTGCCAGCCGCATTCATTGATCTTATGTATCAAGTGTATCTATTACACTTGGATAAGTTTGTCATCCTTTTTTAGGAAATTCGGGTCTATTCAAGGTCTGATTAGGAGTATCAGCTACGCTTAAAGAAGATGTTACAACTACGTGAGGAACATAGGTTGTATGGTAGGTTTAACAAGTGTGTATTTTTGCTAAACCGGGTGGACTTTTAGGACATGTGATTAGTAAGGAAGGGGGTATTTGGGAGGTCTTCACCATACCTCTCAAATATACAATTTATAAGCCCTAAATACTTACTAAATACAATTAAGCATATAGTGGAAAATCGGGGTTGTCCATGAAGAAGAGGGATTTTCCTAAGGATTCACGCATATAAAGGTGGATATAAGCCTAGACATAGATATATAAAAGCAAGTAAAAGGGAGGGGGGTTGGTTGGTTTTCTAAGTTATGAAAATAAAGACAAGATAATTAGCAAAGTTTAGTAACTGTGCTAATCATGCAACAACCTAATAAAAAGGATAAAAACTACCAATGACAAAGCCTTGGTGGCAATTTATATCCTCTTCTAAACCTCTTATCGATCCTTGAATCCATGACCTATTTACTACTTTAACTGCTTGTTGTGAAGATAAATCTTTTATCCTTCTTTGATAATAGTTACAAGAGTGAATTCGACATCTCTGCTAAAACTCACTAATGACTCATTTAGTCGATCAATGCCTAAAAGTATCTCATTAATGGAATTAAGTACAAAGAATCAACAAGCTTGGTAACACTTATAAACACTACACTTTGTTCAAGCATTGAACCAATTCATGCGTTTATATAAGATTAGTCAAGAACGTTCAACGTTCATAAACTTCTCCTATTTGATACACAAAATAAACATGATAAATAATTCGATATTATTACATTTAACTAGCATTCATCAAATCATCAACCATATTAGAAACTATAATTCATGCCCTTGGATTTCATATCAAAGTAGAGGAGAATTAGCTATTTTCTCCAAACCCTAACAAGCAATCATACAAGCAATTCATATACTCAAACTTCTAACACCATTAATGTATATTCAACAACCAACATTCAAATCATAATAAATACACAATATAGAAAACATTAAATAGATAGAAATGATTTACATGGATAAGGAAGCTTCAATCTATTGCTTCCAAGGAGATTGCTAGCCTAGTTAATGAAAACACATAACTAATCTACCAAAACTAAGAAACGAAGAAGAATAAAACTAGGGTTTTAAACCCAGAAAATCACAGAAGGAAGAAGGGTTATGAAGAGAGAGGATATGATTTAGTATTTATAGTACAAAAAGAAGGAAAGATTTCTAGCCACTCGTGCATCGTGACTCACGACACCTTTATCTCGAGTCGCGACCGAGCCTAAATTCATAATCTTGATTTCTTTCTTCTTCTTGTCTCAAGTCTTCCTCTTCACATCACTTTTATTTAATCCCTTTAGTCTTCAAAACTCAAAGGAAGGTCTTCAAATTTTCAAAGATAGTCTTCAAAGTCTTCCAAGATTTTCCTTGTCACACAAAATCCCCTAGAAAGTTAATAAAAGTGCAAAGTCGCTCTTAACTCATTTTAGAGAATTCCAAGGAAAAATGTCACATCTAGAGCACAAAAGTGTACAAAAGTGAATCCAAAAAGTCCCAAAACAACTGTATAAAATGGACACATCAGTATTGGTGAATCTCTCTAAAGTTGAAACCATCAAAAATTGGAAAGTGTTAACCAATAACACTGAGATTCAGAGTTTTCTAGGGCTAGGTGGATAATATTGGCGCATCATTAGAGATTTACATAAATTAGTGCCTACCTTATTCAGTCTAAACAAAAGGGAGTCAATTATGATTGTAATGAAAGAAGGAAGGTGGTTTCCTAGAATTGAAAAAGCGATTGACAAATGGCCTAATCCTTGCGCTACCAAAAGGAAATTATGGATTTGTATTATGTACAAATAATTTTGAAGATGGATTGGGGTGCTTGTTGAGGCTAAAATGCCACTTGATCGCCCATGCTTCCTAAAAATTGAAGCCCTATGCCCCTCTCATGACCTCAAACTCGCTGCAGTAGTGTTCGCCTTAAAGCAATATTGACACTCTACATACATATATGTATATATATATATTTAGGATCTATTCTATTTATTGACGCTCTGATACCAATTGTGCTTTAGGATCTATTCTATTTATTTAATTTCAATAATATAACATTATAAATAAATAATGAATAGTAACATTAATTTTAATCCGATGAATAGTAAAACTGGCCGGCTGAATAGTAAAAATAGTAAACATTCAAGTGATGAATAATAAACATTTAAACAGTAATAGTGATTGAAACTGATCGGAAAAAACATTCAAACAATAATAAAATGCTAACTTACTTATTGAACTGATCTATTAGAAATTGAATATTAATTTTGGCTGGGGTTTCATAACCTAACTATAAAACAGATGAACTGTGGTAGGTTCAAAATATGAGTATAGACTTGTGGGGATTTGAGATTTCAGAAGGTGCTGATTGCAGCGTGCCTTCTAATGAAATGAAGCTGCCTATTTATACAAAATTTCCTACATTATTACATCTTGAAATTTTCATTAAATCCGAATTTGAAGTCCATGACCTGCTACCGGCTGCTGGAATGTGGTGGTGTCTGGGTCCCACCACTGAGTTATATCTTTGAATTGGTGATTTCTGGGTGGAGTTTGGGCCCTCCACTTTTGACTTTTCTGGCTAATTGAATGAAGAGTGGAGTTTGGATCCCTCCACATTGGATGATTGCTTTGAATGAAATCTTGATTACGTCATTGCCTGCGTCTGTTGGAATTATTGCTTGAATGCATCATTGCTTACATCATTTACATTTCGAATGGATCTTGGGCCATTGAGCCTCCAAACGGGTCTTCTGAATCTTCTATTTTAATTTCTTCCTTGAGTTTTTCCTTCTTCCTGATAGACCTGTAAAGTTCTAAGGAATTCTTGAATTCTTCTTCTTCATCAATGTTTGCTGGTTCGTTAGAATGAAATCTTGCTGCTTGAATAGGGGCTACTGAAGTAACTGCAATTTGTTGACTGCCGTGTTGTAATGCTTTTTGAATAGGATTTTGGATCTGCCTAATTGGTTGGGAAAACTGGATTTTGAGTTTTTGTCCAGTTTGTAAGAAATGAATAACTGCTTTTGAAGAACAAAATTCAGTGTTGTAATTATTCCACCATTTAACTTTAAATTGCCTAATTAGTGCACAGGGGATATTTGAATATATTGGTTTAACTTGAAAGCTCCAGGCAAAAATCCATGGAACTCTAAAGCTAGAATGGAAAAGGAGTGGTTTTCTGATATCTTCAACTGGGCTGATTTTTTTGGAATGCATCATATCCTTCTAGTACTGCGGAAGGATAGGTTTCTTTAAATGATCCAATATTCTTGAAACAGTCAAAGAACCACATTGGGACATCATTATTTTAATTGGGAATGAAAATTGATGAACCATGAATGATCAAATGACCTAATGTAAAAGGTTTTTAACCTAGCTTGAATATATTCTACATAATTGAATCATTGTGGGATAAATTGAACCGAGAAGTTTCTATTTGAATGAATATTGGTAAACTTACTTGGGTGAAGAACTTGCTTAATATATATCTTTGAGTAATCTATCCTAGTGGGATCATTTTTGTTATGGATATGTTGGATTTCTATGGAATCGGTGTTTACAAGAATTAGTTCATAGTATTGTTAGGTTTTTTGAATATCTCCTACTAACCATTGGCATTGGGGTAGGAATAAGGTTGCTGCATAGGTTTTTAATTGAGGGATTTCTGGTTCGGTTTTGAAATTGGTTTGTAATATGTATTCTGGATCGGACTTTAAGAAATAGGAAGTTGAATGGGCTTGTGAGGTTGTGGGTTGGTCTTTTGGAATGGTTTGAATATCTCTGGGATTATTTGGAGTTAGGAATGTATATTGTGGGCTTAAAATTGGAGTATGAATTAATTTGGAATAAGGAGTCTGGGCTACATTGGAATATGTCAGAGGGGGAAAATCTGGAATGGGTACTTGTGGACTAAGGGGCTTTGGGACCTTGGTCCTGATATCATAATCTCGGGCCGTCCTTGAACTTGAAGAGCTGGTTGAATCTCCTGATTTACTCATGTTTTCCTATAAGGAATTCATGAGTTAAGAAATCTGGAATTGAATTGTCTTTTCCTTGAATGAATTCAATATCAAAATCGAAAACTAATAAAATAGTTTGCCATCTGGCAAATATTTGTTTTGAAATTTAAATTTTAACATCTTTTTGTTAAATCTCTTTTGCTGACTTACGGTCAATTTTTAATAATTTTTTTAATTATATAAATAATCTTGAAATTTTGAAATACATAAAACTATTGATGAAACTTGTTTTTTAACCATTGAATAATTTATTTGTGCTCCTATCCCTAATTTTGAATGATATCTAACTATTGACTCTACTAATTAATGTACTCGAGTTAATATACCGCAATAACCTATATTAGATACATCTGTTTGAACTATCATGAATGATTCTGGATTTGGAATAGCTAAACATGGTAAAGCCTTTGGTTTCAATTTTACTTCTTTAATTATATTAGTATGTTTATCTTTCCATATTGGTGGATTCTTTTTTAATCTTTCATATAATAGTTTACAAATAATTCTTAATTTATGGAAGAAATCAGATATATAATTTAAGCCTCCTAAAAATGTTTGTAATTGGTTTTTATCTTTAATTTCATCTGAAAATTTATCTGCAAAATCTATAGCTCTTTGAATAGGGTAATTTTTCCTAAATTAATGTTATGACCTAAAAATCTTATTTTTGTTTGGAACAATTGCATTTTTGGTTTTGAAATTACTAAACCATTTTTCTCAATAACCTTTAATATTATTTCTAAATGTTTAAATTGCTTTTCTAATGATTCTGAATAAACTAATATATCATCTATATAAATAATTATGAATGTTGAATATGCATTAAATATTTCATTCATAATTTTTTGAAATTCTGATGGTGCATTTTTAAAAATCCAAATGGCATGACATTCCATTCATATTTTCCTAATGGAACTACAAATGTTTTTTTATATTTGTCTTGTTCACTTATTTGAATTTGCCAATATCCTGACTTTAAATCAAATTTTAAAAAATATTTTTGCATTAAATAATCTTTTCAATAATTTTTTTATTTGGTATAAGATACCTAATCCATTGTAATACTTTATTTAATGGTTCATAATTAATAACTAACCCAGCAATTTCTCTTTATTTTTCAGCTTGTTTATTAACATAAAAGGCAAAGCAACTCCATGGAGATTTGCTCTTTCTTATTAATTTCTTTTCTAAATGACTTTAAATTTCTTGTTTACATAATTCTACCATTTCTGAATTCATCTGAATAGGTCTAGCCTTAGTAGGAATATTTTGTTCATTAAATTCCTTTTCGTATGGTAAACTTACAATGTGTTTTTTCCTTTCCCAAAAATCATTTGGATGGTTTGAACAAACTTCTTTTTTAAATGTTGTTCTTAGATTATTAATTCTATCCTGAATTGTTTTATTTTTTAATTGTTCCTCTATTTTTGAATATCCTAATTCTTCTTTTAAACTCATTATTTCTTTCTCTTTATTATTTAATAAATATATATTTTTGTATATTGAATTATTTTGTAACAGGTTTAATTCAATTTGGCTAGGTGGATTTAAAAATGAAAATAATAATTTCTTTCCTAGTACTTTGGTGGCTAATCCTTGTAATGTTTTCTTGAATGGGGTTATCTAATGTAAAAAAGGATTTCCTAATACTGCTTCATATGGTACATCTTCTAATATTAAAAATGAATGCTTAATACAGTAATTATTATTACATATAAACCCATTTGGTAATTTCTTATTTATTCTCATAGAAGTTCCATTTGCTGCTATTAATTTCTCATTAGTTTTTTCTAAATATTTACTTGGAATTAATCCTGCCCTAAGACATGATTGATCTGTTCCACTATCTATTAATGCTATTACATTAATTGTAAAGTCTTCAATTCCTATAGTTACTATTGAATACCAATTTTCTATATTAACTCTATTAATTATATTAATAAATTGATCATCTCTTGGAATTTTATCTTTTATTTCTAATCCCGATTTTGAACTATTTGGTTTATCTAAATTATTACTTACTGTTTTTAATTCTAATTCTAAATTCTTTATAAACATAATTAGTTCTTCTTTAATTATTTTTATATCACCCTTTAATCTATTCATTTCACTTCTTAAATCGTTTGATTTTATTATATTTTTCTTATTATCTAATTCTGAGTATTTTGAAATCATTTTACTTAGATTAAAAGGTTCTTGTATTTGTGGTAGTTTTGAAATATTTTGTTCTTCCATTACCAGGGTTTTTAGTCTATCAATATATTCTTGTTTATTATCATTGATTTCTAATTTATCTATTAATTCTAAAATTTCTTTCTTATTGACTGGAGTTTTTAACATATTGATAGTTGGAAGTTTACATTGACACATACTGTTACTATCTGAATATGATGAATCTGAACTATAATCTAATTGCTCTTCTTCTAAACTATCTATTAATAAAGACATTAGTTTTGTTCTTAATTATTTTTCATCTAAAAATAATGAATTAATTTTCTTTTCTAGTTTTGCAGTGTGCTGTTGTATGTCCAATTTTTTTACATTTAAAACATTGAATGTTTTTATATTTATTATTTTTCTTAAAATGTTTTTCCTTACTATGCTTTTTATAAAATTTATTATTATTATCATAATATTTTTGTTTTGAAAATATTTTATTCCTTTTAAAAACACTTTTATATCCTGATGACGTAGCTTTAATGCATGTAATACCAAGTTGGTGACAAAATAATCCCATTTTCTTTTTCTCTAATTCATATTTTCATTGAATTTTTAAATCCTGACATAAAATAAGGGCTTCTTTTTTAACAAAAGCAAATATTTGTCCAAATGTCATATTATAATAATCTATTTTTTCACCTCCTAATTATTTTTGTAAATTCGTAATTATTCTTTCTGAAAACAAGTTTGGTAATCCTGTAATAAATTTTTATTTCCAAAATGGTGCATTTGAATCAGTTCTTCTCAATACTTGGGTTAAAAATATATCTTTATACCATTTGAAATCTGTTAAAGTTGGACATTTTAAATTTGTTAAACATATTTTTGAACTGGTTAGTTCTTCATTAGGATTCGCTATGAAGTGCATTGAAATTACATATATTAAGTAAGTTGATCCATCTTGAGTCATAGTCCATGTAATATTTTCTCCTTCTCCTATGGATTCTTCTGTTTCGTGATTCATAATTGGTTGTTTATCTTCTAGAATAAGATTATTATCCCACCATCCTTTTAATTGTCCTGTAAACCCTGTTACTAATAGTGCTACTAATTGAGGTTCTGTAATATGTGTTTTGGTTTTATATGCCATTCTTGCCATACCCATTTCTTGAAGAAGATTTAATATTTGGTATTCTGAGAATCCATCTATATTCCATTGATATACTGATTGTCCATCATAGCTATTTAATATTTGTCTTTTTTCTTCAAATTGAATATCTGGTGGAGTTGGCCTAGGGTAATAAGGTTTTGTTCTATCATTTCTCCAATCTTTTCTAAACATTGGTACTCTTAATTTATTTATTTCTAATTTAGGTGTTTGTTGAGTATTTTTGGGATTATCTGTAAATTGGTTTTCTATTTCTTCTAATTGATTGTTTAACTCATCATCTGTTTCAGACGATTCATTATCTGAACTAGTTGAATTTCTATCATTTACTTGGGATATTACTCCTATAGTTTTTGAAGTACTAGCTTGATCCATTTTTATCCATGAAATTGAATTTTCCATACTTATAGTAAATGGTTCTGCTTGAAAATGAGGTTAAGATATTTCGTTTAGAAATCTTGTTTCTTTGTTATCTACTTTAGGTGATATTAAATCTAATTGTTCAGATATATTATGTAATATTTGGTTTGAATAATTATTCTGTTGATATACCTTTTTAATATCTTTTGTGGTTACCGTTTCTATTGTTTCTTTTCCTG
>JAULKM010117755.1:0-5000 GCA_032355605.1 Rubia tinctorum | reverse complement strand
TCAGAAACACTACTAGATTAAACTCTCCGTCGTAGGTGGGAGCATTATCAAGGAGTTCTGCATTAAATTCCAAGGAGTTACCACTATATGGGGGTATGAACGGTATAGAGATAGCATGTCCCTACTTTCTAATCGTACGCTCTAGCTCTTTTTCAAGAATCCTGACTTCTACGAGTTTATCTGGAATTTTTGCATCTAGAGTATGCATTAGTATAACCCATATGTGATTGAGATCCCATCATCTTCGCACGAATGGGTGCCATTTCAAAACCAAAGGTTGTGTGGTTTGACTTGTGGTCTAATCTGTCCTTGTCTATTGTACTAACATATGTCCTGATATGTGAAGTGGTGGAGTGCCCCCCTTATTATCGATTGTCGACCAATGAGGGATCTTCTATATTTGATAATATGGTTCAAAATGTCCTGTAGTGATCGAAGTTGACTACAGCTGTTATATTACTGTCTTTCGCATTTGTTACATCTGTTGAACACTGATGCTCGTGTTTGCATCTACATCTATGGTTGTGGATGCATCACCCATTGTATCTGCACATGATGTAACTAGCATTAGTATATAGCTATGAGTGGGTATTGCCTTCAATGGGTCTTGTTGTAGCACCAAAGTTGTGTCGTTCCTCTATGAATGTGGTGAAGTCCACCCTATTCTGCTGGATGAACTAGTGTCTTATAACTTGTTCTCCGGTATCAAGTGATCTTGTTCCTGCATCTCGGCTATCTCTAGATTCTTCTGCATCTGGTATAACCATACCCTCAGCTATGATTGGATCAGTAAGTGGCACTAGGATGACCACATGACCAATGGGTGTATTTCTGGTGCATGACATCATTTTTTGATCATACACCGACGAAAGATCAACCACTCTTGGTGGGTTAGCCCATGGTGGCCTCCTTAATTGTATCTCCCTTGTTAATTTTGCTAGAAGCGGTTTGCGAGTTGCCCTTCCATAGTTTATCTTTGAGATCATTATTGAACAAGGTGTTTGGTTGTTGGAAATCGGGTCCCACTTTGCGTACCAATTGATGTGTGTCAAACCACGATCTGATAGTCGAACCTTACTTCATTGCATTAAACCTGCAAAACAAACTCCTCGAATGTGGTTGGGACAAGAAGCTCTGATACCAAAGTCATACCAAAAGTATTCTATCTGAGTAATGATAATTGAATGAATAGATTGAATGAATAACTAGGTATTTATAGGGGTTGGTTCTCGATAGATCTCCCAATCATGATGGGAAAATATGCACATGTAGGAATATGTGTCTTACAATAATAGAATTACCAAATTTTTAGCTTACCATAATTGTACCTAGAAAATAAATTTGGTCTGTAGGATGAATTGGATTTGGAGAGCTTCTCTTTGCCTGTTAGGCTCTGGCCAAAGTAGAGAGTGATAATGTAATGCACTAGGGATAAAAAGTTAAAAACGAAGAATATAAACTTATATTGCTGCTTTTATCTGAGAAAATACAGAGAGAGATGAGGAAGAACACTAAGAGTTTTGGGTAGGGAGTTCAAGCTCAAAGAGCTTTAAAATTACATGATTATCAAGATGATCTTGCTTTTTCCCCATCCCATCATATTTATGCATCAATGTCATGTTTTTCCCATTCTGTTAGTTCAATAGAATAATTTTTCACTAGCTCCCTCCAACTGTCTTCTTAGTCCCTGGCACATGACCAGCGGCGGAACTGGGGGGGGGGGGGGGGGGGCGGCCCGAGCCGGGGCGGCCGCCCCCCAAACCTCCGGTGACTAGGGTATACCTGACCCGCCCCTCCTAGCCCAGCCCCGCCCCTGCCCCGCCCAGCCCAGTCCTGCCCAACCCCGCCCCTCCTCAAATATCCTTTTAGTTCCGCCACTGCACATGACAAACCCCCCCTCTGAAACAAAGTTTGTCCTCGAGCGTTAAATTTAGAGAATTGTTCACTGATGAACTTTGCATCCTCCCAAGAAGCATCTTTTGAAGGGATATCTTGCCATTCTATTAACCAGTGAACCACCTGTAGATTATCTCTTGTGATCAGCCTTCTTTGGAGTACTTTAGGATTTTAATGCAACCCGGTCATCATCTTGAATCTCATGAACAAAAATTCTTGTAGTAGGTGGATTGCCAATGTGTTTCTTAAGCAGAGAAACATGGAATAATAGATATACTCGGCTTGTGTTGGCAAACTGAGTTTATAAGCTACATTTCTCTCCATTTGAAATTGTCCACAATATTTGGCAGCCAGCGTAGCATTCGTTCTCCCATGCATTGAGTGTTGCGTATGATTGGGAACTCTTAGATAAACCCATTCCCATTGATCAAAACTTCTACGTGTTCTACTGGAATCTGCATCATGTTTCATCGCCTCTTCATCCTTTCTCACATGTTCTTGCAGCATTCGTTCTCCGCATACTTCATCCAAGAACATAACAACAACCTCATAAGCTTTGCCCGCACATATACTTTGCTCCCCTTCTGAGAATTCCTTTCACATAACTATATTCGTTAGTTGAAGAACCCTCAGGTTGTAAGGCATGTTTGGTAATCAATTCATGAGCTTGGTCATCACATTCATAGTTGAGTTCTAGTTGTTGGATCAACGAAGGAATCACCGATGATGAACTAACTTATCCTACTCTGCAAGAAGGTTCTGAAATGAACTGATCAGTTTTCAAACTCAACCATAGTTCAGAATTACATGATCAGTTTCACTGGTTTGGCTTCCCTGATTCTCATTAACCTCTGGCACAAATGGTTCCTAATTTATCCAGCTCCAAACACTTATTTAGCTCTTCAACATCAGATGCACACTCTATTAACTCTCCATGTCTTCTAGACAAAGCATCCGATGCACTGTTAGTGGCTCAACTTCTGTAATGAATTTCAAAGCTCAAACCTAGAAGCTTAGTTATCCACTTATATTGTATAGCAACGTATCTTCTGATTCAACAAATATCTTGAACTTTGATGATAATTTTGAGGATGAACCTATTCCCTAACAGGTAATGTTTCCATTTCTCCACTGCAAACACCGAAGACAATAACTGTTTTTCACAGGTTGAAAGACCTTTGTTCGTGTTACAAAATTTTTTGTTAATAAAGGAAATAGGCTGCCCTTCTTGCATTAGCACAACCCCCATACCATTGTCATAAGCATCAGTTTCGATCATAAACTCTTTCTTAAAGTCAAGAATTCTGAGCACTGGTGCAGTGGTTATTACTTTTTTGAGTGTTTCAAAATCTAATTAAGCATCCACATTCCATTTAAAAGCATCTTTTTTCAGAAGCATGTGGAATTTTTTACATATCAGCTTGTATTGAGACACAAACCTCCTGTAGTATCCAGTGAGACCAAGGATTCCTCTCAGTTCCTTTATATTTTTGGGAGTTAACCATTTCAAAATGCTGGTTATTTTATTGTTTTCCATCTCTACTCCATGCTCAGAGATGATGTGGCCCAAGTATTCAACCTTTCTTGGAGCAAACACACACTTGGCAATCATAGTTATCTTTCATTATCTTTAACATTGTCCTCACATGAGCTACATGATCAATCATAGTTATGCTTTAGATTAGAATATCATCAAAGAAAGCCAAGAAAAATTTCCTCTAATACTATTGGAATAGTTGATTCATTAATGCTTGAAATGTAGCAGGTGCATTTGTAAGCCCAAAAGGCATTACTAAAAAAACAAAATAACTATGATGAATCTGAAATGAAGTCCAGACTTGAGATCTAATTTGGAAAAGAAAGAAGCCCTGTGCAATTTATCCAAGCACTCATCAATCACAAGAATAAGGAATCTATCTTTCACTGTAACATGATTTAGATTTCTATAATCAATTCAAAGTTTCCAGCTATTGCCTTTCTTCTTCACCAACAGCACAGCTAATGCTTATAGACTGTTACTTTCTTGCTCCACTTTATTTAGAATCAATTCCTTCACCTGCTTCTCAATTTCCTCCTTGTGTCCATGGGCATACCTGTAAGGTTTGACCTTAAAGGGTTGAGAGCCTAATTTCAAAATAATGGGATGATCAACTTTTCTCTTTGGGGGTAGGGATATGGGAACTACAAACACTTCTGGAAGTTCAGAAACAACATGAGCCAATTCCAGTGGTATAGTCTGATTTTATTATTTGTGATGTTTTGCTGTACTAACACCTTCAATGACCAGGTCCTCATTCTGAGTCTCCAATTCATCATCATATATACCTAAATTAAGAAAATAGTCAAACATCTTCCTCTTCCTATAAGCATCAATTTCCTTAGCATCATTTCCCCTTGCCAAGCGTAGATAAGCATCATCATAGTTCTCATATAGCATTTCCTGAGATCCCAAGCTGCTGATCACCACATTATTTGATCTAAAGTCAAAAGATGTGGGACTTAGATGCCTAATCCGGTATCAAATCCAAACTTCCCAAGTCCAAAACAATGAATTTGAAAGTGAAACAGTGATCTTGAATCCTCTTTGACTCCAAGATAACAGGTTGTTCCTATGATCAGGCTCCCATCAGCTATACTCACAATGAATGTTGTATTCCACATGTTTCTTTAACTAGCCATGTCTACAATCTGTGGATCAATGAAACTATTACTGCTTCCAGTATCTAGCAGTATATTTACTCTCAGATCGCCCACGTACCCATACAAGGTGATGGTGTTGGCTTTGTTGTCTGATTCCCCTCTATTTAAGCACAACTGTTCAGGATCCTCTCATTACTTCAGTTCCTCACCAAACATTCATCATCTTAAAGATCAGTATTAGAGAGGTAGTGAATCTGCTTGGTTTTACAAACGTGGCCAGGTCCATACTTATCTTCACATCAATGACACCTCTCATCGATGATGTGGATTGCAATATATAGTGCTATAACCATTGGCGGAACCAGGGGGTGGCGAGGGGTGCTGGCGCCACCCCTACGTTCCGGCGGCCCGAAAATTAGTGCTAGGGCCGCCGGTAGCCACCGGGTTCCGCCACCCCTTCATTT
>JAULKM010117736.1:0-21573 GCA_032355605.1 Rubia tinctorum | reverse complement strand
GGGGGGGGGGGTGGAGAAGGGATTTCATTGAAATAGATGTATTGAATATGGGGGAACAGTGGATAGACATGAAGCTAAACCTTAAAAGGAGAAACCCGAGGATTTACTTAACTGTGGTTTATGGATATAATACCAAAGATAGGAGGAAGCCTTTATGGGAGTTCTTAAAAATTCTGGGAGCTAGGGAGGATAAACCTTGGTTGATAATGGGAGATTTTAATTCCCCATTAGAACTGAATGACAAAAAAGTGGTAATGAGGTGGAAGAAAAGGAAGTGGAGGACTTTCAGGAGATAATGGATCATTGTTCTTTGCTAGAAATCAAAATTGTGGGACAAAAATTCACCTGGAGTAACAAGAGGAATGAAGAAGAGAGAATATACAGGAAGATAGACAGGGGGGTGGTAAACCAGATTTGGATAAATAAAGTGAACAGAGCATACTGTGAAGTAAAGACTGAAATGGTGTCTGATCGTTTCCCACTGATTTTGATTTGGCTGGATAAGGAGCAAAGGGGATTTAAATAAGTCAACATGTGGGAGCTCTCACCTAATTTCAATGAAACTGTGAAAAGAATTTGAGAGTTTAAACCTGTGGAAACATTGCAGGATTTGGAAGACAGATTGAAACTATTAAAGAAGCCCTTACGAAAGTTGAATAGAGGGAAATTTTCAAGGATTGAGCAAAGGGTGATAGCAGCAAAGGAGAAATGGATAAAAGCACAAGAGAAAATGGATGGGAAACCTAGGGATTTAGCCTTGCAAAAAACTGAAACTGAATCTAGAAAGGAGGTGGAAAAACTTGAAGAAGCTGAGTACTGGTTTCTGCAACAAAGGGCTAAAATACAATGGTTGAAAGAGGGGGACAGACCAACAAAGATGTTTTATGCTGCAATGAAGAACATGTAATACAGAAACAATTTGGTGACTATGCAGGCATATGGGGAAATCATCTCAGTTCAGGAGAAAATAAGAACCATTTGGTGGACTATTTCAGGAAGCATTTGGAGATCACTGGAAAAACAAAAAAGGTGGACTATAGCTTGCATGATATGGGAGTTGTTATGATAGTTAAACAACAGGTTGGACTAGTGAAAACGGTAACAGAAGAAGAAGTTAAATCGGCACTAAGGAGTATAAGTGCAAACAAAAACCCAGGGGTGAATGGCTTCACAAGCCAATTTTTTAAAAAAACTTGGGAGGTCACAGGTGGAAGCTTGACAAAGGCAGTGCAAAACTTTTTTCCTGAAGAGAAAATACCCGAGGAACTGAACAAAGCAGTACTTACTTTTCTGCCTAAGGTAACTAATCCACAAGTAAACTCTGAAACATGCCAATATCTTGTTGCTTAGTGGTTTACAAAGTAATCACAAAAAATATTTGTAATAGACTATGTGATAAATTGCCTGATCTGATAAGTTCTAATAAGAGTGCATTTGTTAGGGGTAGACATGTGGCACATAACAACTGTCTTACCTAGGAACTGTTGCACAAATATAATGCAGAAACAATGAAGCCTAGTTGTTTAGTGAAGGTAGATATTATCAAGGTTTTTGATTGTGTGAACTAGATATTCCTGATTGAATGGATGAAAACTTTGAAGTTTCCTGATCAAATGTTGGACTGGATAAGGAGAAGTACTATGCAGTCTCAGTTTTGTATTGCTGTGAATTTGAGATTGTCTGAAACATTTGAGGGGGAGATATGGGTGAAGCAAGTAGATACACTATCTTCACTATTATTTGTTCTAAGCATGAAGTTTCTATCTAGATTACTAAAAAAAAGGTATGATAATAAATGCATAGACTACCACCAAAAATGCAGTATGGTTGGAATACACTCTTTGCTAAATCTATGGAGGGTGTGAATAAATGTTTGCAAGAGTTCATGGAAGTATCATGACTTGCTGTTAGTGAACAAAATTCAAAATTTTATTTTTCCAAAATGGCAGAAGGTGAAAATTTTGTATTGGCTGAGGTGCTGAATGTGATGCAATTTTTGGGCATGCCTTTGTCTCAAGATATGTGGAACAAGGAGGACTGTAATCAATTGATAGACAAGATAAGAAAAAAGGCTGAAATGATGGAATTCAGAAAGGCTGTCATATGTAGGGAAAGTGGAGTTGATCAATTCTGTGTTGTTAAGTATTATAGGGTACTGGGGCTAATATCATGAGCATACCTGAAAGGGTGCATGAGAGAATTGTAATAGTTTGTATAAAATTCTTATAGGGAAGAGAGGTAGGAGTCAGAGGTTATAATCCAGCTACATGGACTTCATTATGTATGAGCAAAAACTCAGATGGAATGGGGCTGAGAGATCCAGCTATTTGGAACAGTGCTTCTATCTGCAAACAGGTTTGGGATATAAGCTCAAAAAATACATACTTTAGGAAAAATGGTTGCAAGCTTATTACTGGAAGAAGGAAAAGCTAGAAGATTACAGAAGTACAAAAGCAAGTAGCTGGTCAAGGAAGAATATCTGTAAACTAAAAGACAGATATATGAAGGAGTTGCTGAGTTGCATTGATGGCAAGGGGAAATTCAAGGTAAAGAAAATTTATGATATCTTGAAGGGAGGCAACAAGAAGTATAAATATGCTAAAGTTATTTGGCAAAAAAAAATTCTTCTGAAACATAGATATTTCATTTGGATGTTAGTGAAAGTTTGTCTGCTCATTGTTGATAGGCTGATAAGCCTTGGAGTTCTGAGGAGCTAAAAAATGTACTATTTATGCAATGAGAAAAATGAAAGTGCAGTCCATTTGTTTTCTAAATGCTCATATATAATAAGATATGGAGACTGCTGAAAGTAAAGGAAACTGGGAACATCAGAAGTTTGAAGAAAATATTGCTGATGGCAATAAGAAGGAAGGAAGTTTGGAAGATGATGTTCATGACAACAACAATGTATATGGTATGGAATAAAAGGAACAAGATAATATTCATAAAGGAGGAATTGGACGCTAAAACAATTGAAGCACAGGTGGTAGATGAATGCAGATGGAGAAGATCAACATAATGGAAAGAAGAACTGGAGGAAGCAGCCAAAAACAAAGTAGAATAGAAACGAGTTGTTGTGGGTTGATTTTGATTTGTTTTGGGCTGAATTGTATGGGCTAGATTGAGGCCTAAAACTAGTTTTTTGTTTGATCTAAATATATATATATATATATATATAATCTTTTCATAAAAAACAACAATACAAGTAGTTTCATACAAGAACATGGAAATTGTACGATAAATATTTCTATAAGTAGTTCTACCATTCTTTTAATTAAATACGTTATCTCTAAACCTTCATGAAAATGCATTAGAGCTATTCTAGATTTTCGAGACACACATAATGTCACATACTCGGTTAGAGGGTATATGTGAATATTCTGTGTGTATGGGAACACACAATGTTGGGGATGAGTTACCTCTCGCTATCTTCAATTCCTCGGTTGTGTATGGTGTTGTATTGTCTGCAGATAAGATCTAAAACCAAAACGGTGACACACTGTCAATACTTTGTTTAGAGAATGAGCAGAACATAAGTGCCTCGAATATAGTTTTAAAACAAAAGTATGACAAATACTATTATAAATAAGAACCTTGCATTACCTCTGAACTGCGTTCCTTTAATGACGCTCATTCGTGTTTTAACTCTCTTATACAATATGTAAAATTGTTGTAGAAACATTGGCCAGAGGGCTTGTGTTTGCGCCACTTGTCAATATTACTTTTCTATGACACGTTAATGTATTAGGTCTTTAATGATATTAGAGAGAGGTTAGCGTTCTCATATAGCTTTCGACCAAAAATATGGCAAAGACTGGTGCAAATAATACCTTGCATTACCTTGTATTCCAAGAGGCCTAGGGAACACTGGCCAACACTATCGAGCAGTGGTGACAACACACTTCCTCCAGCCATGGTTAAGAAGTGTCCCCTAAATGGTTGGGAAGTGTCCCCCAAATGGAAATAACATTTAACTCTTCATCAAGCTATGAAAATCATGGGACTTTAGACTCACCAATTTCAACTCCTCGATGGACACGCATTTGCTAATGTTTGATGAGTAAGCCGAAGGAACTTTAATACCCTTCAAGGATTCACAAAATAATTTCTTCTCATCGGTCAACATTGTGTAGCATGTTGGTGGTAGGAAAATTTTCCCACCCTCTACAACTGGAAAAAATCACGTTCGACTCATATTTTTTCCATGTTAAGACGCGATTTCAAGGCAATCGTTTTTAGCCCAGGTGTATTTAGCAATGTCCCAAACAATTTGTCACACACGGTCTTCTCTGTATGCATCACATCAAGACATTGCTTCATATCGAGATTCTCCCAGTAAGGCAGTTTGAAGATAATGGAACATTTCTTCCAACTTCCCTCTTTCGGAGTTTTTTCCATGTTCTTACCATAGTCATTGTCAATACATTTCACTTGTTCATAAATATCCTCTCCCATAACTGGTTACGGAGGAAAGCCAGCCTCAATCTCCCTATTGAACCACTTCTCCGCTTTTCGCCACGAGTGATTTATTGGCACGAACTTTGTATAACCAAGATATACAATTTTCCTACCATGCTCCAACTGCGTAAAGCTATTATTATTTTCACACATGGGACATGCGTACTGAACTTTCACTGAATATTCAAATAAATTTCCAAACGCCGAGAAATCGTTAATGGTACAAAACAACATTACTTTCATCTTGAAGCTAACTCCATGGAAACCATCATGACATGCCACAAACTGTGAGTACTACTCAATTTCCAAAGGGGTTCATAATGTCGGTCGATAGCCCTAGACATAAGTTCCATGGTTCATTTCCAAACTGAGAGTACATATCATCAATATTTTCCACTGATCATTGTATAAGGTGTGCCGGATAACATCGTCGATGGGTTGTCTGTTAGTAGGCCATGTCAAATTCTTTGAATCTTCCTTGTTTGTATACAACCGTTTTTACCTAGGAACTATTGGGATGTACTATATAACCCTGGTTGTCATATATTTGATTGTTTTTGTAACAACCTCACCGCCTACATTAAGATTTCCAGTCTTTGACTTGTACCCTGGATCATTACATGATTTGCAACAAACCTTATCTCAATCTTCCTTTCCTCGATTGAGCATACAATCATTTGGGCAAGCATGAATCTGTTCCAACTTCATTCCCATTGGATATATTCTCTTCTTAGCAGTGTAAACACGGTTGAGCATAAGATTGTCGGTAGTGAGAAAGTCCTTTATCAACTACAGTGCTTCCGTCATTTTCTTATCAGAGTGGCCATGTTTAGCTTTCAAATTTATTACCCTAAGGGTCACATCAATACAATATATTTTGATCCCTCATACAAAGTTGTTTCCTTGTCATTGTGCATAGCTTGTAGGACCTCCGTTATACCCAGATACTCCCTAGATACATTCTTTGAAAAAATTATCCAGTTGCTCATTGTAATCCACAGGATCGGCAGCTCGATCATCCTCGACATCATAACGTACGTCCCCAACTTCTCCATGCCAATCAACCTTGTATACAATCCTTTGAAAACCCAAAATATTAATTGTTCACAGAGACCACGTACCCCTACATAAACATAATTTTTGAAATCTTTACAAGGACAGTGAATGTATGAACAATACAATTTTCCATCCTTTCATGGTTACACGCCACCTCAATGAAATGTTCAAAAAGTTGAACATACTCATACTAGGTTCTTAGGTCGTTTGAAATTTTACTTGCACGGTCAACTAATGTTTTCACTCTACCAAAAAGGCCACAAGTGTTCAACATTTCTAGGTTCTGTTATGAATGAATAAACACATAATATACCCATGAAGTAGAGAGGAATGTTAAATAACTGCACTAACATTTCACCAACAAAGCTTGAGGAACAATACCTCCAGCACGCTTAACAATTTATTGTAGCCCTTTTGAAATCTAAAACTGATAAAATCTAAGAAATTCTTCCGTATAGGAAGTAAATTAGAAAACCAAAAAGTCGATCTTGGTAAAGGCCATATTGTCGCTAAAGCTTGCCTTATTTGGTATGTGATCGACAAATGGCTTTTTCACCGTCGTTCATTCGGAGAATTGTTGAAATCGGAACCCAGTGTTGTTAGTTCTGGGAAAAGCCCATGCAAGTTCTTTCATCGACGGTCAAAAACTACTCAGTGTGTGACAGAGTATTGTAACTAACCAATTCATTTGTGACTAATGTATGAACTAAGTTCCGACTTCGGAATATGTACAAATACACAACGATTGGGAAAATGCGCTAGTTATTTTTCCCAATCCACGAAGGTTAAACATTCGTCGTTGTTGAACATAATAAATTGTGTGGTGGTCGTTAAATAACCATCGAGGATTTTTTTCCATACCCTTCATTCCAGGGATCGGTAATCAGATCACCTTTTTCATATATCATAATTTCTTTACACAAGGGTTCCGGTCCTGAATTTGGAAAACGCCACGCAACCGAGCCTTTAATGGTTGATTTTGCACTAGTGGAAACTGAGTAAAAAAAAGAAGAAGAAAAAAAGGCATCACTGTAATATACCAAGGTTCCTTACCTTTTCATACATTGAGGTAATAGTTTTCAAAGGCAGGAAACTAAAATAACAATTTAAGGAATTAATAGACACCATAAATAGTAAAATTAACAACATAAAAAAATCAATGGTTATCAAGTGGGGGCAAACTAACACTAATCAATAATGTCCTAGCATCAATTCCACAAGATATATGGGCAGTTACAACCCCAACTAATCTTGCCATTCAAAAAATGGTATCAATTTTCAGCAATTTTCTATGGGAATCCTCAAATCATGGAACTAGAAAACATTGTAGGAAAGAATCTCTTATCCTCTTCAAGAAAAAGGTCTAGGGGTCAGATATTTACAATCAGTAATCGAATCTTTCTCGGCTAAAATATAGTGGAAGCTTCAAAAGGGGCATACAACCTGGTTATCTTTTTTGTATTCTTTAACCCACAACACCCCCCCCCCCTCGGAGCTAGAAAATCTGAGACCTGGAACAGATACTTGTTACTTGTTAAGTTAACTATGGGGCAGAGTTAAACTCAAAGGTGATTGTAGAAAATAGAAACTCAAATTTCTGGACCACTAATTGGTCAGGCAAAAGACCTCTTCTCAATAAGATAACTCGGGTTCACATTCATTTCCCCCTTCTTAATGTGAAGGAATTCTAGGCAAACAAACTTTTCATTCCCATATGTACATATTTGATTCAAATTTTATATGTAAACTGAATGAGGATGTTTTCTTCTTCGATGAGCCTGTGGAAACCTAAATTTTATGGTAAGTTTACAATTGAATCGGCTTATGATTATTTCAGACCCAGAAACATGAATGACAAGACATTTTAAAAAGGTCTGGAATAAGGTTCTTCCCAAAAAAATAAGTTTCATAATTTGGATATTATTCTCAGTCTTACCTTTTGCTAATATTATTATAAGGTTGGGAATTAACTGACCATCTAAATGCACTGAATACAATAATATTGATCACTTGTCATGCTATTTTAATCTATGCTCTATGACACAAAAAAATCTGGGAAAAGATGCATGATACCGTGAATATTCTAAATAGATCATTTAGATCAATAAAGGAAAGATTGGAACATTATCGGTCCTTAAAACATCTTTCATCTTCTCACTATTATATTTCAAATGCTTTTCCCTGCCTGATTTGCTGGGATTTATGGAAAATCAGCAACACTAAAATATGTGAGGGCACGAAAATCAGTTATGCAATTCAGTTGAAAAATATCAGTTATACATGTTATGTGATATTTTTTAGTGCAAACAAAATCACAATGACACATTGATTGTAATCTTGTCTTGCGTGCATTAGTCCCTCCTTTCAAAATGAGATTCTTGTTAGATGGGAACCACCAGACATGAAACGCTCATTTAATTTGATGATATAATCATTAAATTTGGAATAAATTTAGTGTTTAAATGTCATTTTTGTGAATCCACTGATTTAGCAAATAATTTCTTCAATGTATGCCATCTATCATCAAAAAATATGGACCATGATTAATTTAATTGTTATCTCTTCCTAATCTGAACTTTAAAAATATCTTCGATAGACTGTTCTGGTATTCTTCAGCTTCTTACATATTAAAAGTGATAAATTTCCTTGTTAATTATATTCCAGTCTTTGTATGCTAGGAGCTATGGGCTGCTAGAAATAGATTCATACATGATGGAATTAAGTTGATTCCAGCTTTGCTCTATAAAAAGTTAATGGAAACTGTCAGGCTGGGACTCTTTGTGATACTAATACACCTGTTCATACCATCAGATCGAGCTTATCTAAATATGGGACATATCATTTTTTTAAATAGTAGGAAGCCTGATTTGATACTAATCCGATGGAGGTCTAACAGTTAGCGTATCTCCATAGATACTGATGTTACATTTGATTACAGGTCACGAAAAGCCAACTTTGGAATTACAATTAGAAACACTCAGGGGAACTTCATCAAAGGGATCCAAACTCAGGAAGAAGCAATTAACCCTCTACATGCCGAGCTCAAATCTATATCAACAACTTTACATCTCAAACTTAGAAATCCATCCATTTAAATGAATTGCCTCCTAGCAGTTAACATTATCAACAAGACATTACAGTTGGACTAGGAACCGCAACCTTTCATCCAGGAAATTAGATGCCTTCTGCAGACCTCAGGTGTGACCATTCACCATGTTTATAGAGAGGCAAATCAAGCCTCTGACCTCCTTGCAGTTTGGCCCTGGGCGGGGGAGATATGATTTTCAATGATGTAAGAACCATTCTGAGACTATTGAAGGGAATTTTGATTATGGACAAGTTACAAGTTCCATCACTGAGAACCACAATGCGGAATACTGATCCTCCTTATGCTAGGAGTTGTTATATGAGTAATAAAAAGTTCCCTTTTGTATAGGTTTTGCATGGATCATACAAGATTTATCAGTTAGATTGTGTGTCTGGTTGGGTAAAAATAACACATGGGGTGGAATTTCTATACCAGAACACACACACACACACTCTAAATCATCAAACCAAACTTGAACTTTCTTTTCTACTACCACTGTATTTTTAATTTTTTACTTTTCAAACGAACTGGAGATCCTAATAGAAACTCCATACTCCACTTTGGTGGGGGGAAGAAGGGAACCACCGGACATGGGTTTTAAAATCAATTGTGATACTGCAGTAGCTGAAAATAACATAGATTTGGGTTGTGTTATAAGAGATGAAAAGGGTGATTTAATCCACGCCATATCCCAATTTAGGAAGCTAAATGTCTCTACTGTAATTAAAGCTTGGTATACACCTCCGCAAACCAAGTGAATTATAACCCCAAGGACTAACACCTCGGATCAGCGAACCAGATCAGCAAGCACAAAGAACAGTCCACAGATTGCGAGGCACATCTCACCTTGAGAAGAAAGATGATCAATGCCCATGATCATTTTAACAAGACCACGATCCAGTAATAAAAGAAGCAATGTTGTCCATGATCACACAATTCATTAGTTATAAATGAAGACCAGGGGTAACGAAAGAGGTAATGGAATTTTTCCAAGTATAAGCACGGATAAGAGCGAAAACTGACTTGGGCATTAGAGTATAATCTCGGGGGCTTCTCTGGGACTTTTTTTTGTAGGTATACGGGACAATCAAGCTGACCTATATAGATCCTGGATATTACATTTTCCGAAAAGGAATTTCCCGCATTAGAGGCGCTACCTGTGGGGAGCAAAAAAATTCTTTCTAGGTCTTCATAATACCCGGGAAAGGCTGATATTTCCAATCAACATTATCATTAGTTGGTGCAAAATATGAAAGTTATATCTACTCGTAGGAACGAAATGATTTACGAAGAAGCCATACGAACATGTATCTAAAGAGAAGAGACGATCGCAAAAACAAAAGGTATCATCCATGTGCAAATAAATGTTACCCTCGGCGACAAGTTATGCCCTAACACATCAAACTCTGCATATAGTACATGAATTGAAGTATTAATAAATAAACTATGACATGTTCTAACACAATTTCATAAAGCATTTAAAATCCGCTTTATTAATCTAGCTCATGATTAATTGTTTCTTGTTTTAAGAAAAAGTATGCCAAGTTAGCTCGCCATCACTCTTTGGCCAGGGGGAGGAGACTTATGGTATACACCTCCTCAAACCAAACGAAGTCTAAACCCAAAGATAACTCCTCGTATTAGCGAACTAGATCAGTGAGCACAAAGAATAGTTCGTAGAATGCGAGGTGCACTCCACCTCGAGAAGAAAGATGATCAATGCCCACGATCATCTTAACAAGACCAAGATCCAGCAATAAAAGGATCTATGTGAACCATGATCACACGAATCAATAGATATAAATGGAGATCAAGGGTAATGGAATTGTAATGGAATTTTCCCAGTAGAAGCACAGATAAGAGTGAAAACTGACTTGGGCGTTGGATTTTAATTCCCCGGTCTTCCCCAAAACTTTGTTTGCATGTATACGAGACAATCAAGTCAACCGATGCCGATCCTGGATATTATGTTGGCTCGAAAGGAATTTCCAGCATCAAATCTTAAAAGTTTGCTCTTCTTGTAGCTCTAGAATGGTTGTTTCATCAAATACACGTGTACAACTGGAGTCATACAGTTACATGGTTGTTCAAATTATGCAAGGAAATTCTCCTTGCCCTTGGTATCTGCTGCATCGGTTAAGAATAAAAAACAGAACTCATCATATCTCTTTTGCACATGTTAACGAAGAAGCAAACCAAGCTCCAGATTTCCTTACTAAGCTGGTTATAAAAAGAGACTCATGTAAATATTTTGAAGATATAACGCTATATCAATCAAAGATTTATTTTCCTCAACCAAAGAGAAATATTGCTCCCACAGCTTAGATGGAAATATCTATTGATAGAATAGTCTATTCTATCTGTACTTAAGTAACCTGGAATCCATTGACTGCCTAGCCTTTATAAGTCTAACACAGAGGTGGAGAACTTAGAGGAGGAAACACAATCATTGGTGTTCCAAATTTTTGAGTACTAATAGCTAGTCAGAATGGTTCAAGATCTTTTCTCGATATGCTTTTGTACCTAAAATTTCATCAACAATTATATCACTAGTAGAAAAAACTCTATTAAAGGCAGAATTAGAAGGTGCTTCCATCAGAACCGCCTTTAATTGAGGTCCAAAAGGGGTTCCGAGTTCGGAAGTCCTCCCAAGTCACGTTTATCATTTTAAAGGCAGTTTAAAATTGATTAAAGGCGGAACCGCCTTTAATGGCGATCGATTAAAGGGGGTTCCACCTTTGGAATATTTTTTACTTAAGGTCCGGAAGCATTTCATAATTCGGAAGTGCTATCCTAGGTCACCTTTTTTAATTTAAAGGCGGTTCTACATTTAGAACCGCCTTTATTGGGCTCATTTTTAGCCCAAACTCATACTCAGGCACCTCCTCGTACTTTTAGCTGAACCATACACTGAAACCATATTTTCCTTCTCCCCCTTCACCTTTACCCCTTTGTCTTACTTCCTCCCCCACCTCACCCCCCTTCTACCGCCGCCTCACCCCCCCCTTCAACCGCTTCACCCCTCTGTCGTCTCTCCCCACCTCTGCCGCTCCAACCACGCCTCCGCCGCTCCAACCCTGCCTCCGCCGCTCCAACCCTGCCCACGCTGCTCCATTCCCCAACTCCGACGCTTCAGTCCCGTCTCCGCCGCTCAACACTGCCCGCCGCTCTAGTTACAGCCCCCACCGCCCCAGTTATTTCTCGATTAGGGTTTGTTGATTTGTGTTGCTTTTGTATTAGGTTTGCATAGCCCTCGCCTCTCAATTAGGGTTTTTATATCTCTCGCCTCCGTTTCAGTTTGTAAATTTATGTTGCTTCGCGGTTTCGGCAGCTATTTTTTTGGAAGGTTTGTAGACCCTATCAAATGCAATTTTTCAAACAGCAGTTGATCGAAATCGATCAAAAACGGGAACAGAGAATGCACTTTGAAAGTGCCTTTAATGATCCGATATAACCACCTTTAATGGTCCCTTCCTCCACTAGTGTATAAGGGAGTCAAATAAAGTCCGCTACTCATCTGTGATGATTGTTTTTAATTAAAAAAACAATTAAATAGAAATATTAAATGAGAATCGGTATATAAATGAAGCCATTAATTTCTTTCAATTATAAAATGAACCCCATTTTGCAATCAACTCTCTAACCTATCTTATCCACATTTTTAAAGACTTTCTCAAAGTTTAAATATGTAATAAAATTAATAAAAAGAATCCACCCTAATAGTACCGATTACTTCAGTTTTAGCGACTATTGGAAACAACATTCGAACGTTTTATGATATTTATGAAATCATCTGTCATTATATATTTTTGACTGATTGATCTAACTTGAGCGACTTACTGAAAATTCATGGTAAAGGCCATTGTACCATTATTTTCCAGCTGGGTAGGCATACTTAAAAAGTGAAGTAGCACAAGAGAAAAGAAAAGTGACTAAAATAAAGGATCCAATTAATGGCTTCTTTTGGCATCCAGAGTACACAAGCACCGAACCAAAGTTTTCATGTTTCTGTCTTAACTTTGAGAGATTACGAAACAGAATGCTGGACAGACAAGACAGTCTGCGTTCATCGTCCCACCTCGAAACCCCGCCGCCCTCTCAGCACCGCGGTGCTGCGACGCACACCGGCTGCTTTCCCGCCATCTTCCGGCTCTTCTCCAAGCACCAGAATCGGAAAAAGCTCCTCACATTTGGTCGGTAACAATAACATCAGACTATCATTACTCCTTCGTTTAAGTATAAGAATAATGAACAGACAGTAGAGTTTTTTCCCCCTTAATTTCCAGGAAAGAAGAGTCCAAGGAAAAACATCGCAGTTTCAACTCAAACGGACTCGCCGGAGCCGAGAGAAGATGATAAGAAACACGATTCGGAAGGCAGGAAGCTTACAGCAAGTGATGTTACGGTTACACCACGAAGCCCGATGCTGCGGCCGGAGATTCGGCACCAGGAAAACGCTGCAACGCCGCGGGCTCTGGTGGTGGGTCGGCTGATGGGGTTGGAGAACGACGTGATCATACCCAATGAAGAGAAACGAAAGCAACTTTTAGAGGCACTGGAGAAATGCAATAAGGATTTGGAGTCGCTGAAGAAGATTATCATGGCAGGGCAGGTTGGCGGCGGCGACGGGCGGCAGCAATCGGAAGTTTTCAAGCCTCGCTCCATTTCCGGCACCGACGGCGGCGGTGACAGCGTTTCTCCGTGGAACCGCAGCAATTACGCCAAATTAAGTTCCAACGGTTAGTTTTTTATTCCCTCTCGTACGTACTATAATTAATCACACTAATCATGCATCATTTTAATTAATTGAGAATTCAATATTCTTTTTATTCACGTTTACGAGTATTAACCTCTTAGTTACAGCTCAGATAACACATTCCTCTAGTTTAATCGCTTATGGGATCCTCCAACGAGACTATGATTTTTTTTATTAACACTTTTTAGTAAGCAATTTGTACTTAATTTCCACGAAAGATAAATGTTCGAGTAGGTTATTGTTTTATACTTTATTTAGGTTTTTGTATGTAGTGGTTAGAGAGATTTTGAAATGATTAAGATGAAGATAACTCATAATATAGAGAGCATGATTAAGGGTGAAAAAAGTGCAACTAGAATAATGATTCACGCAAACTTTTGTTAGTATGATTACTCCTTCTGTGCCAGATTAAATTACCATCTTACTTTATAGCACTATTATTTATCAAAATTTAATCGCATATTAGAATAGATATATAAGAAATAATATTTTGAATTCGTCGCAACAAGTAGTTTCTGAAAAAATAACTTTTATTTATAGTTATTATACGTAGTTAAACATATAAACAGTCAAACATGTATCTCGAACGGTGTTCAATGATTGAGGGGTAATTTAAGTTGGGACGGAGGGAGTATCATAATTCATAATTCAGTAATCCGTGTCTTAGGAAATTGAACTTTTAAGATTGATCACACTATTTTTTATCATTAATATCTTTAATGACAAAAAATAATATTATAAAATATATTTTAATACAATTCTTATTATATCACACATGATAATATATTATCTTATATATTATTTGAAATTCACTTTTCTAATAATTTTTTTTGACTAAATAAATAATGATCAGTCCAAATAGAGATGAGGAAGATGACAACAAACTAAAGTCTAATATAAATAGAATTCTAAAACCTATAATCAACTTACCACCTGTAATCTAACTTATAAATAAACATTAAAACTGCCATGTATAACATTTTCTATTTGTATTCCCTTTTCACTTTACTTTTTCAAAAAGAGTTGTGTTTTGTAGTACATCAAAACGAAGCAGTCAAAGAGACAGTATGATTCCTAGCTTCTTCTCCTTTATAAAGTTAATAATAACAAAAATGACTGTTTTCATTTTGGTTTGCAAAAAAACATGTGGTCACATAAGTAATCCACAGTAACTTTTGATGATACTCTCACCACTTTGAAAAAGACTTGAAAGCCAAAAGAGAAAAAACGATCAGCTCCACTTTTTTTTGTTTGCTTCACTCTCAATCCCCAGCTTTTCCCTTTTCCTTTCAGTACTTTTTTTCCTTTTCCCAGCCTTTTTTTTTTCTCATGATCCGTGTCCGTATCTAACATATATATTCTCCCTCCGTCTTATCTCTATTTGCACTATAATTATTATCACACTGTTCAAAAAATATGTTTGAACGTTAATATGTTTACCTACTTGTTACGAAAAATTAAACAATATCATACATGATAATATTGTTGCCCATATGTTTGTTCAAATATGCGGTCAAATTTTAATAGTATCTAAAAAGTAAAAGTGCAAATAGAGTTGGGACAGATGGATTACTGTAGATTTGTATACTCTTAACTTGATGTATAAACTTCTTGTTAGTTTACTTAGTTTTGGTATAGCTTAAATTAGTTCAAATCAGGCTAACAAAATTGGACCTGATTAGTTATCAGGTTGAACCTCTAAGCACAAGATTTTGAGGCGATTACCAAAGTGTATGATAAAGGAAAGAACGTCTTCATTTCATTAGTTATACAGTTTACGATAATTTCTCTAGATATAATTCCTTTGACTTTAATGAACAACGACAAAAAAAAAAGTTGCACTCTTATGAACTGATCATATAGCATAACATCAGTACATATTTTGATAAAAATTCTACTATCGGGTGGCTAATCTTTAAGTTATGAACAGTAGTGCGCTGTATTTTTTATCCTTATACAATGTATTTGTTAAATTACATATACTTTCTCTGTTCCAATTCTATTTTTCCAACAATCATTATCACGCTGTTCATAAAACATGTTTGACCGTATGTTTACCTATGTATAATAATGACAAATGAAAAGTTGATATTTGGAAATTATTTGTTATGATGAATTCGAAAATATTATATACGATAATGTATGATATTCATATATCTATTTAAAAATATGTTGTTGTTCATATATCTATTCAAATATGTGGTCAAATTTTGATAGAGAATAGTGTCAAAAAAGTAAGAGTGCAAATAGATTTGGGACTGAGGGAGTACTAAATTTAAAATTTAAAAAATGTACTTTTATATTATGTTTTTTAAAAATATTTTCACATTTAAACGCACATTGTTACATTTTTAAACTTAAAAAATACATTACAAATTCTAAGGTAAAATATTAGGGGTCTGTATATATAAACTTATGAATATGCCACATTTTCTAAGATTTCCCCTTTTAAAAAATCACAAAATTATGCATGTGTAAAAATTCAAATTGGGAGTGATAATTTTGTATTTGTAAATATAGGAAAAATATACTTAGAAAAGATTACTAATTAATGGTTCTCTCGATGCATTTTTCATATCGTGAGTGGTAATTTTTAGGTTGAGTGAATGGTTGAATGGATCATTACAACTGATAACTGATATTACTAAATTTATTATTCATGTCGAATTTACTACTGTGCCAACACCACTTTGGATTATTCATTCCAAAAACTAATTTTTGGTTTATTTCCTTGATGAAACATATGCATGCATGTAAAAGCAGTAGTTATGCCACAGAGAAAGAAAGTTTCGGGTAAAAAGCCTGGGGGAGAAGAAGGTGGCATTTGCACTGGCTTCTTTAACAAAATCCAAGCCGATTTATTCGTACAGAAGCGCAGAGCAACGACTCCAAGTTATTTCTGGGGCAGCAAAGCGATGATCGATAGCGTCGAGGAAGTGTGCAACGACATCGTTTGGGGGCAGAAAAGAGAGCAAATGAACCTGGAATTGGCGCTGCATAACTACATCTGCAGAGACTTGATTGAAGAGGTTGTATTTGATCTGGGAATTCGGAGGAATCAGCGCTTGCCGTTTGAAGCATGCAGAAGACGGATTTCCTTTTAGGTGCTTTTTAGAGTTGGAGTTCTAGATTAGTTCATTTTCAGCACAAAATCTTTTTTTAGACCGACTAACCATTAGACGAGTAGTCATTTTATAATTGATGTAACTAAAGGAGTGATTGATGTTTGTTTTTAGAGAAAAGTCCTCCTATAGCCCTATAATTCACATAAGTTTCAATATAACTCTAGAAAGAAATTAGTGAAAGTGCAAACATACCCATTCCGGCATATTTAGGGCAGAATTGGGTTAAAAGTAAATTTTAACCCTCTGAAGGAAAGAAAAACACAAAAATAATGAATTCGGTACTATACCCCTTATAACCCTAATATTCTTCTTCCTCATCTCTTCTTCTCTATTTTCTTCTTCCAGCGTCTGGCTTGGCTTCTTCTTCTCCCTTAAACCCCCAGTTGTGGCCGCGAACCTCTTTCTCCAACGCCGGCGAAAGCTTCGGGAGCAGTAATTTTGGTAGCAGTGGGAGCAGCAGGCGTCGATTAAGGCTAAAGGGGACAGGTTCACCAGTATTAGCGAGGTATCCTTGTGGGGAGTGGGCAAAAGGGTAGTGGTGGTAGGGGGTTGGGGGTGAAAGAGTGGTGGCGAGGCATGGTGGAGAGAGAGTGGGGGCTGGTAGTGACGGACGGTGGGCGAAAAGAAAATCCCAAATAGTGATCTGGCAAGTAAAGGGGGAGTACGAGGCTAGAGAGCGAAGCCTGCTTCGCTACCTGGAGGTGGTAAAACCTATGCTGGAAGGGTTTTGAAGGTATACCTTAACGCAAGTGCCTAAAGTGATTAACCACAAGGCAAATGCCCTAAGTAAACTTGCTTCATTCAACCTTAATATCTAGTTCCAATGGCAACTGATGATGGAAACATTGAGCAAGAGAAACTTTGAGGAAGAAGCAGTGATGACAGCCGATGATAAGAATTCCCGGAGGACCTCTCCACGTAAGATATATTCAAGAAGGAATCTTGCTAGAAGGAAATGTCGAGGCTAGGAAGATAAGGATCAAAGCACCAAAGTATGTTATTCATGGAGATGAGTTATATTGGCGAGGGCATCTCCATCCACTGTTACAATACATCACCTCATGCAAAACCGACTATCTGGTCTGGGAGGCGCACAAATGGGTGTGTGCAAGTCACCATGGAGCCCGTTTAGTAGCAAAAAGACTCTTTTGCGTTGGATATTACTGGTCCACGATGTTTGATGATGCCAGCAGGCACATCCTGTCATGCCATCAGTGTCAAAGGTAGGCACCAATCATTCCTGCCCCACGAGAAGAATTTGTGAACATTCATAGCTCGTGGATCTTCGGCAAGTGGGAGATAAATTAGGTGGGACCCTTCCCGGAGGCACATGGAAAAGTTTGATATCTTTTTGTTGCCATTGATTACTTTACCAAATGGGTTAAAACGGTGGCCTTGAAAAACATGAAGGGAATAATGGTGATCGTGCTCTATTGTAAGAACATCATTTGTAGATACGGTATACCTAAAACCTTCATCACTGACTACAGAACGCAGTTCACCTACGATCTTTTTGAAAGCTGGTGCAAGGAATACAACATCTAACAAAAGTTGACATTGTTTTATCATTCCCAGGCCAATGGTCAGGTCGAGGTCACCAATCGAACCATTATGAATGACATCAGGTCAAGGCTTGAAGTGGCCACAAGCAACTACATAAATGAACTCCCTAGCGTTCGCTGGTCATACATGATTGCAGAATTATCCACTATTAGGGAAACCCCCTACAACCTGGTCTATGGTTCGGAGCCTGTAATTCCAGTGGAGATTGGGGTGCCCAGTTCAAGTGCAATCACGATCTGGGAGAACAATGAATCGACAAACGAGGAAAACCTCCAGTAGGACCTTGAATTAATAGAAGGAGAGATGGATAAAGCATCCCTTCATGAAGTTAAAGTGAAAGAAAGAATGAAACGCTATCATGATCGAAGGGTCAAGAAGCTCTGGTTTGCAATTGTTGACTTGTTCAAGTATAAAAATGAGAAGAGCTAATGGGAACCTAAAGGCGAACTGGGAAGGCCCTTATAAGGTTGTCGTGTTCTGTTGGAAGAACATCATTTGCAGATATGGTAAACCTAAAACCATTATCACCGACAATGGAATGCATTTGACCCACGATCCTTTCGAAAGCTGGTACAAGGTGTACAACATCCAACAAATTTATCACTCTTAGGCCAATGGTCAAGTCGGGGTCACCAATCCAACCATTGTGAACGACATCAGATCGAGGCTTGAAGGGGCTACACACAGCTATATAAATGAACTCCCTAGCATTCTCTGGTCGTACGGGATGGTAGAATCATTCGTTACTGCAGAAACCCCCTACAGCCTGGTCTATAGTTTGGAGGCAATAATTCCAGTGAAGAATTATGTGCCCAGTTCGAGAGCAATCGCGATCAGGGAGTATAATTAATCGACCAATGAGGAAAATCTCTAGTTGGACCTTGAATTAATAGAAGACAAGAGGGAAATAGCGGCTCTACATGAAGCTAAAGTGAAAGAAAGAATGAAATGTTATCACGATCGAAGGGTTCAAGAAAGTCCAGTTTGCAATTAATGACTTGGTCATGAGAAAAAAAATGAGAAAATTCGATGGGAACCTGAAGGCAAACTGGCTGCGAAATGGGAGGGCCTTTACAAGGTCATCGCAGCACATCCAAGAGGGACTTATGTCTTGGAAACTGTCAAAGGCGAAGGATTCCCAGAAGGAATGTGGCCAATCTTCGAAAGCATTTTCGACCCTGACTAGGACATTGAATGGTAATCATCATCATCTTTTCAATCTCCTGAAATTTTGGCGTATCCAGAGAGTAGCTTACCCTAAAATAGCTATAGGTGATGACATGGACTGTTTGACCAGGGAATAGCACACTCCCATAAAAACGCTACTATAGGTCGAAGAGTACCCCATCTCATTGCAATCTAAATCCCCCGGGGAAAATACTTTTTAGTTTTAGTTTTCATATTTATAGAAGTGTTCACGACATTCTTGGTCTCGTATGATTATTATTGAGTCAAACCACTAGACAAAATTACTTTTAAAAGTCCAATTATGGTTGGTTATTTGGTAACTCATGCATGCGTCGAGTGTAAATTCTGAATAATATTAAGAAAGCTTCGCAAGTGCGGTCGAAGGGATCAAAGCTGTATGTATTATCACTAAAGCATGACGACCGTGTCTTGGGTATAAGTACGAAAAATAAATATTAATAATACATATTTTGAAGCAAGGCATAACAAAATAGACCTAACAGTATGCTACAAAAGGGACGCATTCCTCCCCTTCCTCCTCTTCTATGATTTTAAAGTAAAGAGGGATATCACAAATCTACCATGGAAAGGTTCTCCTGAGAGAATTCAAGTTCAACCCCAAAGTCCCGACTGAAGGTCTCGTGGACCCAATGCCACCGCCTCGGCTTGAGTCTCTTCCAGAACCTCTTGATAGTCTCCCAAAGTTTAGGGACTCTTGGGGACTGGGTCCTTAGAATTAGGGGTTGGAGAATCAGAATTTCTAGGATTTTGGGCCCCACGGCTGGTGGTCTTCGAATTATCCCTACGACAAGCATTCCTCGAAATTGAAGCTCGTCGGGATGAACTTCCCCTTAATGGAGCTCTTCTTTAAAAACCTTTGGGAGTTGAAAAAGGTTGAATCTGTGGTATTCAGGCCATCGCCGCATTGAACACTTCTTCGTGCGAGGGTTTCCTGTCAATACCTCGATAAAGCATCTCGTTCGCAATTTCACAAAGATGTCCCAGATATCGCCGATGAGACCCAGACTCAACCTTCCAAAGGTAAGCCCATGAGCACGCAAGCTATCCAAAGAATATTTAATTGTGGACTCCTTTTCGACCACCCGTTTTTCGAGGCTTTCTTTACCGTCAAAGAGAGAGATGCATAAAGCCCCATTTCCCTCAATTGCTCGCTCCTTGATGGCAATTAGATCATATGCAAACCTATTTGAACTCACTACATTGGCAACTTGAGCCTCTTATATCGAGAGGAGGAGATTCAGCGTCGACGAGTTTTGAGGTCAGATGGATTCTAATCAAGGCGGATCGGTATTAAGGAGAGCTTGCAAAATCCACAGTTGTAATTAGTAAAGATAAATATAATATCATGGCATACTTTTTACTGTTGTCTTTCTAATTAGTGGATTCATTCTGAATTAGGCAAGGTCTCGCAGATGTAGGTGATTTCACCGAGCTGCGTAACAAGTCTAGTGTGTCAATTTTTATGTTTTAACATGATTGGTTAAGTTAGAACTAATTATAGGCTTAAATCAGATAATTGGTAAAACTAGAATTTCAAATAATTTTATGCTTCTAGAGGACTCAAACAGGGTGATCCCCTTGTAACATATTATGTTGGAAACAAATCAATTTAATTAAATTTTGAAAATATAGTTTCCTCAAGCATGCAATACGTTCACTGCCCTTGAAACGAATTAGCCTCGTGTGAGCATCGTTCCCCAGGACAAAACCACCAAATACAACACCTTAAACCCTTGAGAGTTACCTCGGATTCACGCTAGGCTCGCAAGCACTATCACCAGTCCGCAAGAGGGACAGAAAAAAGGTAAAGAAAAACTCGAGAGACAGAGAAGAAGCACTCGAGTGGTGTATCTTTTCTGGGATCCTCGACGCCCTATTTATAGAGGAAAATCCTAACGTGTTTTTCTAATTTGAAGTGAAATTAATCGCATAACGTCCGTCATTATCTTTGTGTTAATTGCATAACGTTCGTATTTATTCTGATTGAATGATAATTGGTAACGCTAAAATCAGAGATAATGGCATCATCATGATCTCAAAATTAATTGCAGCTGGTAACGTATCTGGGCCTTTTCAAAATTAAAATTGCTTGTTGAGTGCAAAATCGGGTCTCGTGCGCCCGCTAGGATCAGCTGCTGCATTCGTGTACGCAGGTCGTGCATATATACAAACCAGTTCTGAACCCAAGTCCAATTCGGTTGGATTTACACCCCCTCTGTGCGTAGAGGTTGGAGCATAAGCTTGTAAAGACATTTGAACTAGGAAGAAAACTTCCCAACTTATATACTAGTCACAAGCTCTCTCTTTTTCCTATGTGG
>JAULKM010117728.1:0-21575 GCA_032355605.1 Rubia tinctorum | reverse complement strand
AGGATGGAGGTACTGAAGTAGAACCATCAGCATAAGGGAAGAAAGTGTCGTCAAACCGTGCATGTCTGGTAATATATATCTTTCAAGACGTAGGATCCAAACATTGATATCCCTTGTACTGGGAGTCATACCCAAGAAAGATACATGGAAAACTGCGAGGAGCGAGTTTGTGAGCTGCATATGGACGAAGATAAGGGTAAACACGACAACCAAATGCATGAAAGTTAGTGTATGTAGGAACCCGACCATTGATAACTTCATATGGTGATCGTCCACCAAGGACAGGAGTGGGCAACCAATTTATAGTATAAGCAGTTGCAGCAAAAGCGTGAGGCCAGTGATAGAGAGAGACATGAGAGTGATGATAGGCCCATCTCAGTAATGTGGCGATGCTTGCGCTCAGCCCGACTGTTCAGCTCATGAGTATACGGGCAAGAAATCTGATGGTGAATTCCCTTTGTCTGAAAGTGAGAGCGTAAGCGTCCATTTACGAAGTCAATCCCCCTATCACTCGGAAACACCTTAATGGTTGTAGAGAATTGATTCTCCACAAAAGCCTCAAAATGGGGATAAACATCCCAAAAATCAGATTTACGATGCAGTGGGTAAAACCACGAGAGTCGGAAATGATCATCGAGAAAAATAGCATAGTATGATAAACCATCAGCAAATAAAATAGGAGAGGGCCCTCATAAGTCACAGTGAACTAGATCAAGTACCCTAGCAGCACGTTTATCATTTGTATAAAAAAGATAAACGCTCCCCTTTAGCCTTTTCACATGCATCACAAAGGGTAGGTTTTGGCAAAATCGATGATACAGATAAAGATCGAGAAGCTCGTAAACCAAAAATAACGGAATGCGGTACATGACCAAGTCTAGCACGCCAGATTTCAAAAGACGCACACAACTTATTTGATTCCACAGTAGATAACAAAACAGATGCACCATAGTCTAAAACATAAAGCCAATTTTCACTGTGACCGTGACCCAAAGTTTCACTGGTAATTTTATGCTGAATAGTAAATGAATGATCATCAAAGCAGACAACAACATTTAAATCCCGAGTTAATTTGCTAATCGAAAGCAAATTTTTAGTGATGACAAGCACAATGAGCACATCATAAAGAGACACAGATTTAGAAATTCGAGAATTACCAACATGAATAATAGGAAGTTGAGAACCATTACCAACATAAATGCTGGAAGAACTATGATAAGGTGCGACATGATCAACAACAGCAGGGGATGATGTCATATATTTTGTGGCACCAGAATCTACAATCCACTTTGAGCCATCTTGTCTTTGATGGTGAGAAAGGCAAGTAAATATTGAAATATGGCAATAAGGAAATAAGAAAAACACAAATTCTGGTCAGAGGAGACGCATGCTAGAGATTGGAGAGAGAAGTGGTTGGATGTAGTAATGGCCGGAGAGGAAGAGCTAGCGGTACGACAAGTCGTGATGGCCGGAGAGGAAGAGCTAGCGGTACGACAAGTCATGATGGCCGGAGAGGAAGAGCTAGCGGTACGACAAGTCGACTCATGCCAAAGATTGGAGAGAGAAGTGGTTGCTAGAAAAAGAGCCCCGCCGGAGATTATGCTACGAAGAAGATGGTTGGAACAGTGGGATGATGCCTGGAATAATGCCGGGAACACTGGAAGCATCGTTGATGATGTCGGGAATATTGGGAATGATCTTCGGAAAGGGGAGATTATGGCCGGAATCTGGCCGAAAAAGAAAGGAGAGAGAGATCGGAAAAAGTAGTGTTTTAGATTTAGGATCAGAACTTGCTCTGATATCATGATAGAATGTTTTCCCGTAATGATTATTATTGATCATGAAAAGAATAAATAAAGAGTACAAAGCATAAAGGTATACTAGTCCTAATATAACCCTAAACAAGTCAACAAGATAAAATCAAATCTAATTATCTAACTGATTTATTTTGACACTGACGTCATCTCTGGCAAAGTCTTCGGTTAATTTTCTAGTCAACGACGTCCTCTCTCCGGTAACGTCCAGTTCAACGAAGCCTTCTCCCTGACCATCATCACCGATCACCTTTATCAACGCCGGTCAAGGGCTCCATCACCGTGGTTATCACCGCCGGGAGTCTCGAGTTCCAGCGGCCATTTCTCGGTGTCCAATCGTCCCGGCAGCGACTTTGTCTTTGTCAGCAATTGTTCGCCTCGTCTCCGGCCACTTAAGCATACATGTAACTACATATTTTGGGTCAACTAGCATTAAACCCTGCTCCAGATCTTTTTTTCCCTGATACTCCATCGATATATAATTTCTGTTTGCCATCTTTCCCACTAATGTCTTGCAACTCAAAAAAAATTCTCAGTAGAATTTCCTCCTACTAGGAAATATGCTTAATACTTGCCCTGAAGAAATCAGAACCAATCAAGCCAAGAATAAGCTCAAAAGAGCTTGAAATCAGAAGAGCAAAACTGATTGCTTAATAGAGGAAAATTAAGGGAAAATTGATTGTATTAACTTAAGCAAATGAAGTGGGTACAACTGCTATATGTACAATAATCGTGATCTAACTGTCTAGCAAACTAACCAACTAAACAACTATAAAAGTGGACTAACCACCAAAACAGAAAACTGCTCCAAAACTTATTAAAAACTAATGATCAGTTTAAAAGCCTTTCAACCTCCTTAGATTGAATTTCCCGCCAAGACTGATCAAGCTTCAATGTGAATCTTCTACTCCTTAGCAGCATCATGATCCTCAATAGCAGCATATTCTTCACCCCCCTTTCGAGATGAGGATTCTGTGAGTAACACAATCCCATCTTGGACAGTAAAGACTGAGCAGCAAGAGGTGAGAGTAACTTAGTAAAACCATCAACCAACTGAGCATGAGAGAAGACATGCAATGGATTGAAGTCATCCTGATATGCACCCCTTACATAGTGGTAGTCAATCTCTGTATGCTTTGTCCTTTCATTAAACATAGGGTTTTCTGTTATGTGAAGGGCAACAATATTGTCACATCTCATAGGAGTTGGAAGTATAAACTAATGTTGCAAATCAGTGAGGAGAAAAGTGATCCACTTAATTTTTAAGACTGTCATGGACATTGCTCTATACTCAGATTCAACAGAGGATTTGCTCACTGTGTTTTGTTTATTTTACTTCCAAGAGATCAAAGAATCACCTAGAAAAATGCAGTAGCATGTAACTGATCTTCTAGTGATCCTGTAAGTATTCCAATTTGCATCACAATAAGCAGTAGCATGTAACTGATCCTCCGGGTGAACCGTTGATCCATTTTTGGAGTTCTTGTAGTCGTTTTTATGGTACTCGAGAAGATGAATCCAATGGTGCCACCCTTGGAGGCTGATTCTTCTCGGATAATTCTCAGAACCCTGCTTCAAAACTTAGATCATTCTTCATCCGCTACTTTGCTCTCCTCCTTGACTTTATCTTCTACCACTTTGTAAGTGGCCTTCCTTCTTCTACCATTCTTGTGAATGGCCTTCTTCTAAGTCTTCCAACATTTTGTAGTCTTCAAATGCAGTCTTCATGGTCTTCAAATCTTCACAATTACCTCGTCTCACAAAATCCTTATTATAAGTGACAAAAGCGATAAAGTCGCTCTCAACTCTAATAATAGAAATTCAAGGTAAAATAGAGTTTTCAAAGCTTAAAAGTCTACCAAAATGAGTACAAAAAGATCCCAAAATTACCATATAAAATGGACACATCAAAGACGTCAAACGTGCTTTCGGTATTTTACAAGCCCGGTTCTCCGTGACCCGTAACCCAGCCCAATACTGGAATGTAGAAACGTTGGGGGATATTATGATAGCTTGTATCATACTGCACAACATGATAGTCAAACATGAAATAGATACATATGACTTGCAGGTTCAACCAGGTGATTATGACCAAATCGACGACTCTCCTTGGCAGTACAATGCAGAGCGACATGCTAATCTATCGACTTTTAGGCAAAATTGGAGGGAAGTGCGCAAAACAAGTAAACATGACCAATTGAAAAACGACGTTAAGGAACATCTTTACCAACATTAGGGTGGTCAAAATTAGGATGTCGATATGATTTCGTCATCCTTGTTTTCTTGTCCTTCATTTTTAACTTGTATTTTGTTAGTAATAATTGCTCAGACTAGATCAATATCTCGAAAATTTATATTTGTAATAATTAGTCAGACTAGATCAATATTTTGATTTCCAAATTACAATATTTGGTTGGACCAGATCAATTTATATTATTTAAGTATTTTATGTATATTTTCTAGTCGTTGTAATTGGTGTTTGCTAATGTAATATTTTTTTGATAATTTTGATCAAAATTTTACATCTTATTTATTTATTTATAATATGTTTTTAAAGAAACATTATGATTAGAACTAAAAATGAAATTTAATTATTTTTCTACAACGAAATGCGAATTAAAAATGACCCAAAAATAAATTATTTAATAATTTTTGAAAAATGAATTTCAATTTATATATTATAATGTATTATTAAATTTTAGATTTTACTTATTTTGGATGGACAAATTTATTTAGATTAAATGTTAATGATAAAATTAATGAGCATGATAGAGAAAATCAAGTGTGGTCTATGAATAATAGTACAAAGTGGTCTCTTACCATTGTGGAGGAAAAAATGGTGATATCCTAAGTGGTCTCTTAAGATGAGGTGGAAGAGAGATTGGAAAATAAATATATTTAATTGGTAACAAATTACTAGCGGTCACTACCACTTGGCTTAAGGGCATGTATAGTGGTGATTTCTTAATTTTAAAAAATCGCTCTAGAGACCGAAAACACACACAGTGATGGTTTCTAGATCGATTTTTAGTTAAAAAATCGGTCTCTAGTTTCTTGTGTGGGAACCGGTCAAGAAACCGGTCCCCTGACATTTGCATGTGCAGCACTGACCCTTGCATTTCCGCCCCATTTTGTTGACCCATTGTGAGACACGTGGCGGCCATGCAGATGGCCACGTGTCCCACCCATGCAGATTTTTTTAAAACTTGAGGGACACGTGACACCCCTTTATTTATTTTTATTTTAAAAAAAATCTGATTTCAATATTTTGATTTTTTTTGTGAAAATTCTGCAAAAAGGGGAAAAATTCGTAATTTTTTTGAAATGTTTTGGAATCAATATTTATTTACAAGGTATTTAACCTTATTTTTTTTAAAAAAATCTATACCATTTATTATTAAACAAGAAAAATATTTTAAAAATCTGTAATTTTTTATAAAAAATATGGAAAAAATTATTCACAAAAAATTAAATAATTTATAAAAAATCTAAATTCAATTTTAAAAATAAAAATGTATTTCTTAAATTTCACATTCAACTTATTTTGAATGGACAAATTTAATTTAATGTTAATGGTAAAATTAATGAATAAGATAGATAAAATCAAGCGGGGTCTATAAATAGTAGAAAGTGATTTCTTACCACTGTGGAGAAGAAAATGAGTGGTTTCTTAAAGTTAAGTGGAAGAAAGAGAATGAGAAAAATAATATATTTAATTGGTAAGAAACCGGTAGCGGTTTCTACCATTGAACATGGCCTGACAATGCACCCATTTCGGTCTTTCCAAGACATCTCTAGTTGGATTTTTGGTTCTTGTACAATCATCCATATAAGGGCATGTGCAGTGGTGGTTTCTTAATTTTTAAAAACCGGTCTAGAAACCGAAAACACCCACAGTGATGGTTTCTAGACCGATTTTTAGTTAAAAAACCGATCTCTAGTTTCTTGTTGTGGGAACCGGTCCTGACCATGTGCCTGGAAAACGCACATGGGCTTGTCATGTTTGACCGTGCGACAAACCCAATCCGGCGCCATTGTTTGACAAACTCAATCCGGCACATGGGCTTGACATGTTTGACATGTCAACATCCATTGTTTTCAATTGTTTTCCCTAATTGGATGTCAACAACCATTGTTTTCAATTGGTTTTCTGTGAGTAATAATTGGTCAAACTAGATCAATATTTTGGTTTTACAATTCACAATAATTTTTCAGACTAGCTCATGATTCCGATTTTCGTGTTGTAATAATTGGTCGTACTATACTAAATTAATTTATCATTTAAGTATTTCTTGTATTTTTTCTGGTTGGCATAATTGGAGTTTCGTAACGTAATATTTCCCCCTTAATTTTTACAAAGAAAAATGTCTCCTATTATTTAGTTTCATTTAGTCATTATTTAATAATTACTTGTCAAAAAACATATGAAAAAACAAATTTATTTTATTTTTAATACAAACCGAAATTAATAATTTTAAAAAGGATGAAAATTAATTGGCAGAATTACAATATGATATTAAATTTCACATTCAACTTGTTTTTGGTGCACAAATCTAAATAAATTAAATGTTAATGATAAAATTAATGAGTAGGATAGAGAGAATCAAATGGGGTCCGTGAATAGTATAAAGTGGTTTCTTACCATTGTGGAGGAGAAAGTGAGTGATTTCTTAAGTGGTTTCTTAAAGTTATGTGGAAGAGAGAAAATGAGAAAATAATATATTTAATTGGTAAGAAACTGGTAGTGCATGGTCTTATGTATCTATTTTTTAGTAGTGAGGGTTCCCTCAATTCCAACAAAAACTTTCCAAAGAGCCGCGATTCTATTTCTAAATAAAACCTAGGCCTTGTCCGCTAAAACCTAGGCCTTGTCCGCCGCTTTAGAAAATTGAAACATCACCACGTTGTGCCATAGAAAACTGTCCATCATTGTGTTCTTCACGCCCCAGATACGCTGGAACAGGCCTAGAATATCCTCAATAGGGATCCTCATAGGCACCAGAATCTTTCCCACCAATGCCAATCAGAATTAAGATTGTCGGATTGGAGTGGCACAGATTGGGAGTGATTCTCTTTCTTTGTGAGCGAAGTATTTGCATACAGTTGTTCAAGTAAATCCAAGTCCGTCATCGTTGAAAAGCTTCACCAATCGAGTTGGTATAGGGTTTCGATTTGAAAAACCTTGCATCGTACGGTATTCAAGAAAGAAGCAGCTCTAAACCCTAGATCGCCTTTGGTTGCTAAGGTAGAGAGAGAAAAGTTCTTGGAACTTTCTTTATTAAATATGAAATGGAAATTATTAAATAGAATACTTGTTTGATTTGCCTTCCCAAATTCCATACTCCATGTTTCTTAGTTTAAATTGCCCGTCAATCATTGTCACTTTGTTAAAAAAAACATGTTTAATTTGATAATTAATATATTTATCTACGTACTCCCTTCTCTCATTTCAATCTGCAAACTTTGACTTTTACCAATTGACTTGACATTTTTTTATCCTTAATATCTCTCATGAAGGACACTTAAAACTTGTGAATAGTTGATATTTTCAAATATACCTTCTTATAACGAATTTAACAAAGTAGCACATAATAGTATTTATATTTATATACTACTTCAATTTTATGGTCAAAGTTAAGAAGTTTTGACTAAATGAATAGTTAAATTGTAACTTAAAATGGGACAGAGGAAGTATAATAAAAGTTGATATTTTGAAACTAATTTTAACGAAAATTTCAACAATATCACATTCGATAATATTTTTACTCATATATCTATCAAATATGCGGTCAAATCTATCAAATATGCGGTCAAATTTTTATAGAAAATAGTGCTCAAAAAGTAAAACCGGTTAATTTGGATTAGGGACGGGGGATTATTAAATTTGTTTGCTAGTCTAATTGGAGAGTGATGGCGCAACTATTGGAAAATATTGCTTCTTTTCTTTTTGAAACAAAATTTAAACCATCTCTATGACGGAGAATTGGATATCTAACCCCTCATATTAATGATCAAATAGGTTGGAGTTTTTGGCAAAGTTGTCATCTTATAATATGAGAAGTGAGAATGGATCCATTATCACAAAGGTGCTAAGATATAAGAAATATAAGAATTGTAAATATGAGAGTACGAGAGTTTCGGAGGAATTTTTTCCAAAATGAGAGTACGGGAGTCTCGGAGGAATTTTGTCCAATATAAGAGTGCAGGAGTCTCGGAGGGAATCTGATGTAACAAATAAAATCTGATGTTACATCATTGGATCAAAATGATGTAACAAATAAAATCTTTGTACACAAACATGAAATTACCAGGAGTCTCGGTGGAAAACTACAACTTAAGATCATTTCCATTCTCAATATGGGATGTCGCTAGGATTGACTCTATTTCATTCATCCCGGTTGCATCACTAGTTGGATGGTTATGAAGAGAAGGATTTTGGAGAAGTTCTTCTCTGCCTCAAATTTTGCCGATTTCAAGAAGCAACTTTTGAATATCTCCCAACATGCCAATGAGACACACTACAAGTATTGGGAGATATTCCAGATACTTTTGGTGGGTTGTCTCTACCATTCATTCAAAAATGGAGATTTTTTTTACTACTTTTTTGAGGGCTTATGAGATGATGACATGGGGATGGTCAATGCTACATGTAATGGATCGAGAGCGAACAAGAGCCTAAGGATGCTATGGCACTTTTTTAAGAAATGGGAAATGGGATGAGGAAATTTGGTACCTGGTCAAGAGTAAAAGCAAATGATAAGGTGAACACCACTTCCTCAAAATTAGAGGAGCAAGTCCAAGCTTTTGCTTCCACAATACAGAGTTCATAAAGGGAATGATTTAACAAGTGAAAAAGTGTGGAGTGTGTTCACTCGATCACCAAATCAAGGCTTGCCCACAAGTCCGAGAGGATAATGTTAAAGAGATGAATGCCATAAAATATTAAGGAGGGCAATGATATGGAGAGAATAAGTGGTGGGGACCCGAGTGTCGTTAAAACTTGGATCCTACAAACCTAAGATAGATATTTATAGTGTTGCTCATGTACTTACTTCAAAGTACAATAATGTAACTAGTGGTAAGTCCAACTTTCATCCACAAAGACATTAGGGTTTATGATTTAGTATCACACGGTCCACTCTTAGGAGTCACCCCAATTGTGTTTCAAGAATAGCAAGCATAAAACAAGGTGTGTTTTGTGTTTGGATCAAACTACTAGCTAAGAGCATATAATTAAAACAAGATTAAGATAATAATTAACTAGCCTTGGGGATATTTCAATCACAAGATTGACATTAATGATTCAGTCCTAGACTTCTATCTACGTTAAAGAACTATAATTCTATTTAGTGTTATACCACACGATGTGGAGATGTTAATTCCCAGGGAACTCCCTTGGCCTGTCGTACCATGTCGATTCTGCCCCCTTCCTTAATATCTTACCTCCTCCACATATAGCACTGACCACCTCTAACCCTCACTACCGTGGCTAGTAGGCCCCCATTTTAAAAAAATGCCTTGTGTAGATCGCAACTGTTAGACACAGTAGTAGCAAGGATCATCGGGACCTCCACCTTAAATACCCATCCTAGACCTTAAAAGGAAGAGGACATTAATACCTTGTGATAACTCCAAGTTATATAGTTACAAGGCCCAACAATTAGTTGCCACAAACTAGGAACCTAGCTCTCGGGTATTAATCATGATACCCCTGTTTAGAATATTTAACAACATCCGACATATTTCAGTCATCCCAACCTATTTTTGGAATTTAATCGGATGCTCCTAAAAATCGAGCACGACTAGTCAAATTACCATTATCACCCATTACCTCCCTGGTAACTCACAAGGATAGTGTTACACCACGGTACTCACAAGGCTTCAAGAAAGTTTGATAACCAACACTCCCAAGAAATATTCAAAATCTAGCACTAAATCATGCAAGAATAAACTATTCGTACATCCTAATCACATTAAATATATAAATTATAACAAGAAATTAAAGCACAGATTAGGCACAATAACTTATGGAAACATAAATAGACATAAATCTTAAAGTCTCACAAATCTAAAGTCAAATCATGCTTACAAATAACCCGAAGTCATAAATTTAAGCTAATAAGTTCAAAACCATGACATTTAATGTATTAAATGCCATGGGAGACATGGGAATGTGATATGAATGAAGAGAGAGAGAGAGAGTGTAAACTTAGATCAATTACAAGTTCAGCCGCTCTCTCTATTTTTTAAAGAAAAAATAAGTCTCTTAAAGTGAAGAGAGAAAACGGCCCAAAAAGCCCAACTCCTAAACACTAGTTGCCAGGCGTGCACGGTATGTGCTACTTTGTATAGCCCGTACAGTACGATCAATGCGAATCTGCATGGACCATAAACTGGATGGGTACCTTGGTGCCTCTGATTGCATGGGTCGTGCAGATCTTTACCACCCCTTTCCTGGAGCTAAGTCCCACACCATTCTTCTTGTACGGAATTGCATAGATCGTGTCGTGGATACCTTCGTTTCCTTCTCTAATTTTACGGGCCGTGGTGATCAGCATGACTCATGCCCTAGAATCCCTTGAGCACGAGTTTCTCACACAAATTGTGCAATACTATTACAAGTTTCGTGTCTTCTTACTTTCTTCTGGACTTTGGCTTCCTTTTTCCACAATCTTCAATCTTTTACCATATTATATTAATGGCATTCATTCTTCTATCAACCTTGCGATTGGACTTTTATCTACGACTATCCTTGCAAATGGCCTTTATTCATAAGTAATCTACATTTTAAGTTCAAAATGGAGATCTAGATACTCACAAGGGTTAAATCTTGTTACGTTCACAGTCGGCTAAAAAAATTCAGACTTACATAGGAAAACCAAAGATGATGGTTTAACTCCCAATTATACAAAACATATTTAAACCTAACGATCCACCAACAAAACCATTAGAAAAGAAACGTTAAATATTCTAAGAAAATATGCATTTGATGTCTCATAAAATCCCCATACTTAAAACTTTTACTCATTCTCGAGTAAACAAGAACAAGTTAAAATCTAAGCAGACACCAAGCATGAAATTTCCCAAAATAGCCAACATTTTATTCTTTGAACTACCCGAACCCCGAGATACAAGAATATCACACACTCTCACATGCTACACCTAAGGTGTTCTAAACCACCCAAATAACCCTTAATAAGAATGAGGATTCAGACAAGGATGCTAGATCAACAGTTTAAGGCTAAAAACATTGGTTTCCACCAGAGATGCCAGAAAGTGGGAGTTCACAGCCTACTCTTTGCTGATGATCTACTCATCTTCACTGTTGCTGACACCAAATCCCTACATGGAGTGAAAAAGGCTTTGTTGAATTTCAAGAAAACCACTGGTCTGGCTGTCAATGAGGGGAAATCACAGATTTTCTTCTCCAAAATGAATGAGGAAGACAAAGACATGTTACTGGATGTACTGCAGATTGCAAAAGGAGAGTTCCCCTTGCAATAATTGGGCCATCCACTGAACTCAATCCAATGGAAGGTAGCAACCTGCAGCATTCTGTTGGAGAAGATCACTGGGAGGCTGAAAAGGTGGGATTCCAGAAATTTATCTTATGCTAGTAGAATACAACTTGTTAACACAGTCCTCCTGAGCATCACAGGTTATTGGACTAGTGTTTTTAAATTCCCTGAAAGCATCCACAAAGAAATAGTGGAGATATGAAGGAACTTCATCTGGGGGAGGCAACAGGGAGAAAGAGGCTCTACTGCAGTAGCATGGGATACAATGTGCATATCAAAGGCAGTTGAAGGGTGGGGACTGAGGGATCCATCTCTATGGAACAAGACTTATTTGGGATGTCTGCTCCAAAAAGGACATTCTCTGGGTGAAATGGATGCATGTCTACTACATCAAGGGCAAGTCCTTCAAAAGCTATAAGGGGTCAGAGTCACATAGTTGGGGCTGGAAAACAATCACAAAGCTGAAAATGCAAATGGCTAGTCAGCTTGATGAATGTGTGAAAGGAAATGAAGGTTTCAGCATCAGAAGAGCTTAAAACATTCAGAAAGGAGGAACACTGAATGACTACATGGCAAGGCTGTTGTGGCATCCCTAGTTACAATCTAGACATAGGTATTTCCCGTGGATGCTCATCAAGGGCAGGTTAGCCACTGTGGATAGGCTGGTAGGGTTCAAAGTCATACCTGGAGGAGATTTATTTTGCTTCTGTCACTTAGAGAGAGAGGATACTGACCACCTGTTCATTAAATGCCCCTTCAAAAATGCCATGTTCCAGCAGATGCAGTTGGGGGTGGCCTGCAACCTGAGAGAATTGAAAAGGAAACTCTACCAGCTTATGCTAAGGAGGAAATAGAGCAAACTGAAGACATATTCCACCACCCTATACCAAATGTGGATTGAGAGAAACCAGAGAATACTTCAAGGCAAGAACCAAGAGATGGAACTGCTGCTTCAAATGATCAAAACTGAGTGTGACTGGAGGAAAAATGTGTAACAGTCTTGTAATTTGTTTGGTTTAGTATTTTCTGAATGTAAAAGGCAAGGAGTGATGGCCTAAACTATGTCCTAGTTGATGTTTTGATTAATAAAGCTCATTTTCAATAAAAAAAAAGAAAAAAAAGAATGAGGATTCAAGTTTCAACAAAGAATGAGAAGTAGCTTACTTAACCAAACAAGCTACCTAATAGACATTAAAAGAGAAGCATATGGTAAATTTATGATTTCCCTCATTTTGCCTAGAAGCTGTCTCAGGTTTTATCCTAGCATCTCATTTTCTTTCAAGCCTTACATCTCACCTTTTTCCACACTTTTTTGCCATCTACTTTTTGCATTGATTTCCCTTTTGGGGTTTCAACCTATCTGGGCCTCTCAATTTTTCCTAAATCTCCCTTATGGGGTTTCAACTTAGCGGGATAATTTTTTAAATTTCTTTTTGGATTTTCAAGTAACACGAAGTGCTTCGAAAGCGAGCTTCTCACTACGAGAGAATCAACAAACAAAACGATACCATTGCTAAAATTCCCAAGTGTCTACAGCTTCTTCCCCTACATTTAAACCTTGCATTGTCATCAATGCATAAAAAATCCCAAAACATAAGTGGAGTAAGGTGATAAATAGACACTTACTCATGAGACCCCGAAGGGCTCGCTCTCTTGCGCCTCGTCTTGCACCTTGTCTTGCACCTTCTCCTTCTTTCTTCTTGCCTCAATTCTTACCTCTCATTGGGGACAATGTCATGGAAACCCCCAATGTTAGATGCTTTCATCCTCTCCAATAGTTGTTCCAAGGACTCCTCTTAGACATCGGCCCTTTGATCCAAAAAAGCAAACTCCTCTCGAACCTCTTGCTCAATGGACACTAGCCTTGTTCCCCAAATCCTCATGGTCCCATCTATCGCATCAAGTCTAACACCAAAATCACCAAATTTTTTTGGCTTATCTCCTCATGTGGATCCCCTCTTGCATTTGTTGGGTCGAATGCAAGAGTTATTTCCCAAATACTTAGAATTGCTCATAGAAGTCCACGAGTAGCGCAGGTGGTGTTGGTTATGCTCTAGTTAGGATCTCCACTTGCACATCTTCCTTGTCTACATATTGACCAGGTAGTCATGTGTTAAATAAGCCTTTCTTGTAGGCCAGGATGATGCAAGAAATAGACTCTCCAAGGTTGTGTGTCCGACAATGGTAGTATGCTCCGGTTGTGGTAGAACCATGAAGTTTCATTCCTTTGAACCTACCATAAAGTTATATAAAATGATCCTTTGAAGAGCTGGTGGTGACCGTGGATAGTTCTACGTAGTTCTCAATTGTGCACCACATCCCCATATGTCTTTTGCTTGCCAATCTAAGGTTAACCGAAGGTTTGTACTTTATGTACTGAGAAAGTAGTCCTACCTCCCATGTGGATTCTTCTAGCTCTTTTTCTTGTCGCAAACAAGCACTCTTCAATGAACATTCCCACAAAATTAGGATACAAGGTGCCTTTCAGAGTCATTGACCAAAAAACTTCCATGTCCCTATTGTTACACGTATAGTCTCTCCATGGAAAAAAGACACCCAGGGATAGGAGTCGTTGGACATATGACAAAGCAGGGTGAATGATTTCGGTTTACCTACCTTGATGGCTCCTATCTACCCCCATCATAGACCTTTAAAATCTATGCAACCCGAAGGGGGTCCTTTGCCTATTTATCCTGGGAACCTCTTTCCCATATTTCCATATGAATGCTCTAGCTACTTCTCGGTAAAGCATTGTGAACTCATTGTCATGTAGGTGGAAATTTATTGGCCTTTCCCTTCATCATCCGCCTTTTGCTCCAATGTGGCTAGAAACTCCAAAGTCCAACACATGCAGGTGCTTGCGTGCCGATTAAGGATTCCCTCTAAGACTACCCATGCCAATCGATATGGCACGGGTTAGAGTAGGTCAAGTTGCTCCAAGGTCTCCTTGCATGCAAAATTTTGTCTCAAGCACAACCCCCTTTGGACTCGTCATGTTCCTCCACCTTGGGTCGCACTCCCGTAATTGTTTTCAAGCCCATAAAACCATCCATGATCAAGGGTATCAGTGCAATGGGTTGGTTTAGCCCTTGCCTCCCAACTTGGGCTGAATTCCTCCTCTTTTCAACCTGGGAAGAGCTTCATTTTGCAACTCTACTTCTTTTAGGCCCCATTATAGAAAAAACAAGAGGAGATGGTAATAACAAGATATAGCATTTTTAAGCACTTCACTTGGCAAGAATCAAGCCATCTTAGACTTCTACCACTAGCATTTCATTTAATCACTAATAAAAGCCCAAATTCTTCCCCCACACTCAAATTTTACCTACAAGTACCCACATCTATCCACAAAGCATCAAGAATTTTCAAATTAAAATTCCCTCCTTTATCCAAAAACATGCTAGAACAAGCAAATAAACACAAAAGTTAGAGCTTTTACCTAGATTTGAACCTTAGGAGATGAAGAGCTCAAAAGAAAAGCAAAAATTTCTCTCTATTGCAAGAAAAGTCCAAAATCGAGACTCTAGTTTGGGTGTGGATTCGAGATGAATTTTCATAGTTACAGATGTGGGAGAAGTATTATTTATGGATAGGAGAAGATATGGATGGATTTGTATCAGAGAATTAATGCATTTGCCAAATGGATTGTCTTTAATAGAGATAAAAAAATGAAGGTGGTAATGGTGGAGGGAGAAAGAGGGAAAATGGGGGTTGGAGATATTAAATTTAAAGTTCAAAGGAGATGTTATGATTTGGTTTAGTGCCAACTAACACTACCCAATTTAGGGAAGAAGAAAACTGCAGTGTGACGTGGCAAAACTGCTGAATTTGGTAAAATTTAATTTTCCCAAAAATTACAGTTTTTGCACGTCCGGCAAGAATCGTGCAACTAGCATGGGTAGTGCCCTTTGAACACTAAATAATAACTTCATATGGCACAGATCGTGCTGCTAGGCATTGCCCGTTCCCTGGAACGCTCATAGGCAGCCCATTCAGCTATCCTTTTGGCCCAATGTCCTTATTCTACTCCACCAAACTCAACAAGCCTCGATTTATTTTAATCAAGAATTTCAAAAATTTTCCTTCAAAACATACAAAACAACATACACCTAAACAATGAAAAACACATAATTACTTTAAAAGCAAAAAATCACCGTATTTTTATTGCCGTCCTCGCAACTTATTCCTACTTCAATTTTCAACTAAAGAGAACCTACCATTGGGTCTCTAGAATGTCCATACGCGACTCCACCCATGATGACATCCTTGTGGAGAGGCCTCCACAAGGAGTTATCCTTAACTTTCTGACCAATTGTTCTTGAGACACCATGTTCAATTTTCATCATTGTTGAAGCACTTGATTTCACTTTGGGTTTAGGAGGAGGTCAAGGAGGTTATAACTCCTTCCCATGCTCCGTTACCCGCTGCATGTTAGTGTCCATAGAAATTGAAGAGCAAAAATCCAATCTAGGCATAAGAACACTAGCAACATGATTTTCATCCAAATTTTCAACAAGATTTTCCCTTATGAATCCAACAACATGCAATGTCTCAACACTCTCAAAAAAGTTCACAAGCTCATTTTCAAACAATATTTGTCATCAAGATCATTCCCAAAAAATATATTAATGTCATTGTATGCATAAGAGGAAGTACATGCATGATTAAATTTATAGATCTCAAAACCTACTTTGTCAACTTCATTCTCCAGGGTTGATGTTCCATCAATCTTTTCCTTAATGCTTTAAGAAATGGTATCCCCAATATAATTGGGGGTGAACCTCCATCATGCGACACATCAAGAACATTGAAATCTGGAAACACCAATTTTCCAATCTTAACCATGACATCCTTAGCTACCCCTTTAGAACTAGTTTGTAAATGGTCAGCTAGTTGAATAATTATCCTATTTTCTTGCAATTCACCTAGATTGAGATCTTCGTGGAGGATAAATGTTATCAAATTTATAGAGGCCCCTAAATCTATCATAGTATCATTGACCCCTTTTCATCCTAAGTCTATAAGGATAGAAAATATTCTGGGATCACCACATTTTTTTGGTATGCTCTTGTGACGCAAAGTAGTTAATCCTCCAATTTAACTTTCTCTACTTTCTTAATTGGCCTAATCCTCTTTTTAGTACATGCATTTTTCAAAAAATTAGCATACAAGAGAATTTGATCTATAACATTAAGTAGAGGGATACAAACCTTGCAGCCCCTGAAGATTATTCAAATTTCCTCATCATTGATTCCCACCTTTACTTTAGTTCTCAACGCTATCGTAAATGGAGGAGGAGGTTTAACATCTTCCTTCCTTTCGCTGGGGGGATCCCGGTTTCTAAGCTTAGGCTCGGACTCCACATCCTTGTTTCCTCCTTCAACATGAACTTCATCCTCTTAAAGTGTTGGCTTGATTTTTTTTCCACCAAGCGATCATCTTCTTGTACAAATTCCTTCTTGAGAAATGACATCCATTAATTCCTTGTGTTCTGGCTTGAAGTTCCCCACGCAGTTGTTCAAAGTGTCATCTCTTCTCGGGTAAGGTTGTGGAGCTCCTCCCCAATTGTAACCTTGGCCTCCCCTATAAGAATTTTGCTCTTTTTGGTCTTCTCTCAAATGGAAGTTATGGTGTTCGCGCTAATGGAGTTTGAAGGAATTAGCATAGGGGTCTTGGTTTCTAGCAGCTCTGCCTTGGTTTCCTTGGAACCCTTGTTGTTCACCCACAGAATATAGCTTATTCTCTCCAAACCTTTGCCCATATTAATAATGCAAGGCTTTCACTTCTTCAAACTCTTCCTTAACTTGAGGACACATGTCCATTGGATGGTCTTTCATTAACTCTTTCATCATAGAAGTAAGAGCTTGGACTTGTTCCTCTAATTCATGGGAATGCTTTATTTCTTCACAAGTCCGGGTTCTTGATCGAGTACCGAATTTCCTTGTCCCATTTTCCATCTCCACAAAGAGAGCCATAACATCCTTCAAGATTTTCTTTGCAATCGAACTGTTGCATGTCGCATTCACCATTCTCATGTCGTCATCGCATAAACCCTAGAAGAAGGTGTAAACCAAATCTCCGTCCTTGAACGATGATATGGGCAACTAGCTAGTATTCTCTTGAACTTTTCCCAATATACATATAGCATATAATTTGGGAGTTGGGAGATGTTGGAGAGTTGCTTCTTAAGCCCAAGGGATATAGAGGTGGGGAAGAATTTTTCCAAAAAGTGTCTCTTCATTTCCATCCATGAGGTAGTGCCTCTCAGTGGAAAATAGTATAACCAATCTTCTGCCAAATTTCTAAGTGAGAAGGGAAAAGACCGAAGGTTATAGTCCTCTTCCAAAACTCCCGGGGGCTTCATATATATACTGACAAGAAGGATTTTTGAGAGATGCTTATTTGGGTCTTCTCCGGCTATACTGTGGACTATGGGAAAACATTGGATCATCCCAGATTTAAGCTCACAAGTTACATTTTCTAGGAGTGGCAGAAAGATAATGCAAGGGGGTTGATTCTCCAAGTTTGAAGCCATCAACTCCCTAAGCATTCTATTATCTTCCGCCACTAGGATCTCTTCTTCAATCTCATTTAGTAGGCCTAGGGAGAAGAATTCGTGGTTGAGTGCCCCAGACGTAATTGTACAGGGGAGATTCAGATCTACACAGCAGGCGAGGATGTTTTTGCTCTCCCCTAATTATGGAGATGGTTTCGATGGAAGATTACATGTGCACCCTACAACACATGTATGGGGAAGTGTGTTGACCATCAACCCCACTACGTATCATAAACACTAAGATAGGTTTATATTCCTTGAATGTGATTTAATCTAGGATCAAAACATAACACCGATCATGTTACGCAAATATTACCCAAGTTATAGTTTTATATAGTTTCACTCTCTTGTGTTTTCACAAGCTCGTAGTTGTTAGTAAATATCCCCCCTAAAACCTGTATTAGCAATACTAGTTATTCCTAGCACATGGTCGGATTGACGTCCCAATCGCAGTTGTTTGTAGTTAACTTGTAGATTCTTAGAATCTCTTTGAACTACCCCGGTCTTGCCACTATCTACCACATAGGAGGTATAGTTGTAATAATGGGAGCGGCATTACAAATTTATTCTCTTTGATCCTTGAAACATCCTCCTCTCGGTTAAGTGGGTACATCAACCGTGAAAAGGTTATGTGTTTATTAGCAACACCGGGAGGAGGTGGGTTAAATTTTTGCACCGTTGTCAGGGATGCTAGTCTAAAGTTCTAGTCGTTAACTTATATATCTTGTTAGTTAAATAGTTGGTGTTGTTTTTTGTTTCCCAGAATAGGTATTGCTTGTTTCTTTGTGTAAATCGAAGGCCCTTGCACTACGATTCTGATTCTGATTTTTTTTGTTTTCTTTGGTTTTATTTTTATTACCTTATATATAATATGTGAGGAGAGAGTGTTCAACATTTGAGACTTTTTAGGGTGTGTCATTATGATCATCCTACAGATATGTGTTCTTGGTTGAGTGTTTATGGGAGAGAAATGGAACTTTCTGTATTACAAGACCAACGGGAATGTGCATGGTAACCATACCTTGACTCACATGGTTCGATTATGAGATACATCTCATGATATTCATGTGAAGAAATACTTTTGGCTTTGATCAATTTTGGTAAGACTAGCGATTTGCTCCAAAATAAGTATTTGACTGCATCAGAGACTTTTAGATTCAACTATCCTCAAGTGTTGAGAAAGTTGGGGGCAAGAAAGTGAGTTAATAGGGAAGGTGAGCCAGCTAGTGAGGAGATGGAAGATAATGGATAAGGAAGCTCCACCACCCTATCCTTTGGATGAGTTGAGGGATGAGTTGAGGGATGAGCAAGGCGAGGAGCACAACAAGGAGTCATTCGAAATCATCAACCATTATTAGGTTAGCACCATTTCTTTTAACACTATCAATTTTATGCCTGAATGTGAAAATTTGTTGAAATAAATTGTGTGATTCAAGACATGAATTTAGGCATAGATAGATTAAAATTGTAGGAACCTCCCCTTTCTCATGAAGATTGATATCCCTCCTGAGTGTAAAGATCCTAGAATGTTTGTTATCCCTTGCACAATTTAAGAGACAGTGATTAGAGATGCTATGGTGGATTTAGGGGCATCCATTAATGTTATCCCCCATACTCTCTACATAAATCACTGAACTTGGAAAATATGCATGAAACTGGGGTGGTAATCCAATTGGCTAATCGCTCCACCATCTAACCAAGAGGTATCGTGGAGGACGTGATGGTTTATGTGAATGAGCTAACATTCCCATCTGATTTTTTTTTATCTTAGATATAGAAAATGAAAAGGAAACCACCTCTATATTGTTAGGGAGATAATTTTTAAAAATTTCTAGGCTAAAGTAGATGTGCACACTAGAAATTTAACCTTAGAGTGGGGTAAAAACATTGTGGAATTTAACATGTATGAGAGTTAAAAGTGCATTTTTATGAATCCCCTCCGATTGTGATTGATACCCATGATGATACTGTGCAAGATACTTTGGATATTGCTATAAATGTGGCTTTAGATAATAATCCTTTAAATGATGTTTGCTTTGATTCTCAGAATGCTAGCTTAGTGGAGAGTGTGGAGGAGATTGATCCCCAAATTGAGACCCACATAGAGGCCCTACCTAAGAACCTAGATGGCCTAGTGATGCCCGAGACCAAGCCTTGAATAGAGGAACCACCCGTTGTTGAGTTTAAGACTTTACCCAAAATTTTGAAGTATGATTTCTTAGGCGAGGGAGAGACACTACCGGTGATTTTTTCTAGTAGGCTCACTAGTGACCAAGAGGATATGTTAATTAAGGTTCTGAGGAAATTCAAGGGAGCCATAGGTTGGACTTTAGCTGACATCAAAGGTATAAATCTCTCAACTTGTATGCACCGTATATTGTTGTAGGAGGGTGCAAAGCCCATACGCCAACCTCAAAGGCGGTTGAACTTGCCGATGATGGTATTGGTAAAGGTGAAGTCCTTAAACTACTTTAAGGCGGGGGTGGTATATCTTATCTTCGAAAGTAAGTGGGTGAGTCCTACTCAAGTTGTGCAAAAGAAAAGTGGAGTAAATGTGATAGAGAACAAGGACGGGGAATTGGTCCCCACTCATATTCAAAATGGGTGGCGATTTCGCATTGATTATCGCCGCTTAAATGCGGTAACTCGCAAGGACCATTTTCCCTTACCTTTCTGATGTGCAAATTTATGCATGCGTTAGCCGATGCATTTCACTCATTTATTATCATCTTTTGTTTGGTTTATTGCTATTTTCTGTTAGGTTTACACAACAAAGGTTTTAGACGACCATTATTGGTTTACTTGTCTAAATCCAGAGTTTTGTAGACTTAATTGAAGCTAATGGATACTTTGTATTCACGGGCACCTAGATATTTATTTTTGATCTCATTAGTAGGTTGCTCATGAGTACTTTTTCATCATCTTTTTGTAGAAGGCCATCCGCCAGAGTGGTAGAAGATATTTGAATGCAATTCGCAAGGATTGTAGAAGATATCGATGGCTATTCTCAAAGGCCATTTGCAAGGATGGTAGTAGAATGAATACCACGGACTCCAAATCATGGTAGCAGATGAAATTGGGCCCGGGAAAGGTGGATTCGAAGTTCAAGAAGGCTAGGAAAATAGCGGAGGAATTATTTTCTGAGATTTGCACAGAGTTCTGGAAATGATCCAAGAATAATCAGACCTTCAGGGTGGCACCATTAGATTCTTCTTCTCGAGCACTATAAAATCAATTACAAGAACTCTAAAATTGGATCAGTGTTTCATCTGTAATAGAGCAAACAAGTCAGCCGTCCGAATCAGCTAAAAGCCAGCACGGACCAGCCAAGGCTAGCAAAACGCTCACTTAGGACGGCCCATGCCAGGGGTCCTCAGCATAGCCCATTCTAAGCCCCAACAAGGATTATGTCAAACTCAGCTGCCCGTTTTCCATGTCTTCGATCCACTCCAAAATTTAGCCAAGTATTGGCGTTGACCGTTCCGTTTCAAACGGTCTGCATCGTTTCAAGTCAATATGCAAATACCAGCCCATGGGGTGTGAAGAATGACACGACCCGTGCCATGTTACCGAACAAAACAAGGTTCCAGCCAATGATCCATGAAAAATTACACGAGATGTGCACTTATAAGCGTCAAAATAAAGTTCCACCTGATAGTCTGTGTCAGGCGACACGGGCCGCGCTAG
>JAULKM010117721.1:0-21576 GCA_032355605.1 Rubia tinctorum | reverse complement strand
AAGTATTAATAGTTATCCTTCTATTTTAGGTGAAAATAAGCACTTATGTAGTTAAGTCTTATGTAGTACTTATAAAACACTTTTCAGAATTACATTGACTCTTTGCAAGGATAGAAAAGAGGAACATAGAATTTGGAAAGTATTTGAAAACTTTTTTTTTAAACTAAAAAAAACTAGATTATCGTATAACATTTTGGATTTTGACTTATCATTCTAATTAGATAAGGTGTAATGGAGATTTTTTTCATAGGTGAAAGTCAACATTTCCGCTAAAATAAAAAGACTAAAAAGATCGAGTAGCTTTCATGGTTTATAATTGATTTTCTATTTTAATAAGTTTAGTTGTGTTAAAAATAATTATTTATTAAATATAATTTTTATAGTCAAACAACAATAATTAATAATTAATAAAATACTTTAATGAAATATTCAATAACCAATTACTAGTATTTATCAAATAGGGTGTTAGGATAACTTATGAGATATGTATGGTGACTGTGCATCGATCTATGCATATTTGTTTGAAAGTGTGTAGTGTTTATTTTAAAAAACAATAGACGCAAAAAACATCTAGAAATTTTTTAAAAGAAAAAGTCCTAGTAATTGCAGCATGTCCATGAAGTTATGTACAGACCGGGAACTATTGTGTAAAATGGATTTTTTTTGTAATTAATGAAAAACTAACTTTTTTAATTGTATTAAACACGTGGTTCCTCTTTCTAGCTCTTATTCTTCTCTCTCTGAAACAGTGGTCTCTTTTTTCTCTGGTGATTTCACTCTTCTCTCTAGCAATTTCTCAGTCTCTTCTCTGCCTCTTCTCCGTTTCTCTGTCGTCGCACATTTCTTTGCCTCTTCTCTGCGTTTCTCTGCCTCTTTTATGCGATTCTCTGGATTCTCATTTCTCTGATTCTTCTCCGGCGTTGCTATTTTGTTTCTTTATCGGTTGTTCATCGTTCATAGGATGACGTATGTTGTATATCTAGGGTTTATTTTCAACAGTATTATTACACAAATTTTGTTCAATTTTTCAGATTTGGTATGTTCTTTGTTTGGTTGAGCGTTGGATAAACATTGTTTAGAGTGTTTTGGGTTTCTATGTACTTTTTTTCTATGATCTGATTTTGAATTATCATCTCGTTGTTACATCCAACTTGTTGATTGTTCGTCTTGAATTAAGAGTCGTATTCGTTTACTTATATGTTGCATCTATTATTATCCAACATGTACATGTTAGGTGTACTGTGAATGACCTTTTTTCTTCCTTCTTTTTTGCTGATTGTTCGTTTTGAAATCCGATCTGCATCTGTTTACTTATATATTGCATATTTAGTATTCAATGTGTACTTGTTAGTTGTACTGTCTATGGCCTTTTATTTTCATTTGTTGTTAATTGTACATTTTGAATAATGAGTTGCATCTGTTTACTTATATGTTGCATCTGTTAGTATCTCGTGTATACTTGTTAGTTGTGTTATGTATGACGTTTTTAAAAAAATGTTGTTGGTTGTTCATTTTTAATTAGGAAATGCAATCGTTTACTTATACATTGCATTTGTTAGAATTTAGTATGTATTGATAGGTTATTGTGTCTGACTTTTATTTTCATTGTTGATTATTGTTCGTTTGGAATTAGAAATTGTACCTATTTGCTTATATGTTGCAACTGTTAATATCCAATGTGTGACTTTTTTCCAGAAGTTGGATCTAAACTTTTTTTGGTTTTAACTTTTAAGGAATCGAAAAACATTGAACATTGGACTCCACAAGACGTTCCACCACGAGGAGGATTTACATGAAGATGACACTGAACTTGAGGATTCAGTGATGATCCCCTTTTGAAAACTAAAAATTGATTCATTTTATAAGAGACAACTAGTTAATTTAGATAGGAATACTGTTGTAATTGTAAGTTCCCCAATGAAATATTTCCTTCAAGAGCATATCATATTCCATTTTATTTGGATATTAAGGGCCCCTCTCGTGTTTGAAATTGACAAAATTTGCATGTTTTTTATACCGAGTATGCAATGCCTTACATGTGTTGCTTTCATGCCGGCAATAATTTTAGTGACTTCTCTTTGATTTAAATCAGGGAAATATGCTTGTGTTTTTGAAAACAAACACATGTTTCAAAGTAATCAGTATATATTGTAAGGTATTAAATGCATAACATATGAAAATTTAAAAAAACCACAAAATTATGTGACCTCTGTTGTGTATACTATAAGAGAGTATTAATTGTAGGCTAACATACACATGTTTTAATAAAACATAAACGATTCATAAGTTAACTTATGCACCACCTCATGACAAAGTTTTGCTATTCATGAAAGGAATTGATAATTTAAAATCGCATGCATGTTTTTATTAAAACAATACATGTTGTAAAGTAATTAATGCAGAGTTAATATGTCAATTTTAAATTGTTAAATTTTAACTTAACTTATACATGATATCCTAGAAAATTTTCTAATTCATATTTAGAGCTTTTAAAACAAATGCATGTTTAATACAAACGATACGTACTGTAAGGTAACAGGTGCTTAGTAAATACAAAAATATTCAGCAGCATTTAGTTCATTTGTTGAATATTTGCCACATATTTTTTACATGTTCATAGCATCAGAATTCATACATCCAGAACTTTCAGCAACAATAACATTCACAACCAACGCAACTGAATAACATAACCTCAATCGAATTTGAAGAATTACAATACAATTGAAATTCAGTTTTAATCAAAATTGAAATCAAGTTGTTTCGATCAGACCTGGAACTCAACCTCCCTTCTCCTCTAAACATGGGCAAAATTTCTCCAGACACTAATCGGTCATTTGAAGAGATCATCGGGGAAAAAATGAATCAATCGGAGAAGGATTTGGTCGCCTGGGAGAAGTTCGATATACAGAGAATGGGGATTTAAGTTTGGGAAGGAGATCGAAATTCGGGAATGGTGATTGAAGGAAGAAGAATGGAGGATGGAGAAGTTTGTAGAAAATAGTGATGCGTATCAATTTTGGGGTAGAAGAATGGAGATTAAAGAAAAAAAGAATGGGTTGATTGTTATAACCCGATATTTTCAATTGGGTCAACCCGTGAATTTTACTAATTTTTTATTAATTGCAAATTGGTCCCTGGTCTGTCCATAAACTTATGGACAGACCGCATGTCAAGAGGCCCAATCTTTTTAAAATATGAAAACACTACGCTAATAAATATTAAGAAATAATTTTCATTGAAGATTTTTATATTTCTTGAATTAATAATTGAAGATAAATATGAACTTGTTGTTTTTTATCATCATTATGATAAAATTAATTTAAGACATATTCTTTTTTTATTGATGATAAATTTGCATCTTTTATTAATATATATTATACATACACATAAAAATATCATTAAATAATTATTCACCAGTTAAACATTGATATAATCCTCATAGATATTTTTTAAATGGTATTAATGTAATTGTACATAAAATAATTATAGTAATCTACGAAATATATATGATAGTGCAGATAAGTGTAATATAATTACAATAATGTATACAAGACTATTAAGGTTAGTGTAATATCATTATAACAAACTTAGATTACAGATAACTTAGAACATTTAACTTATATTACAAATTTTACCTTATAATTATTTATGAGTTTATATAATGTATTTTAATAAAGAGAACTTAACACTAGTGCAAAAAGGCTCTCTTTAAGTTTTTTTTTTTGCCCTTTAGATGGCATTTGTGATCGCCATTTTTGGTTGAGCCGTGCATCGATAATTGTAGCCTTTTGTAAAAAATCAGAACTGTGTTTCAAAATTAATACTCCCTCCGTCCCTACAAAAATGTCATACTTTGACTTTTGGATTCAACCGCATCATTATTTAACTACTAATATATTAATTTTTGCGTGTATAAAAATTCAGAAAAAAGAATAGTTCGAAAATATATGTTATAACAAATTAAAAAATATATTACTTGATAATAATCTTGTATATATAATAGTATAAAATGGTTGAAGTTGGGTCGGTTTGACTCCAAAAGGTCAACTATGTCTTTTTTGTTGGGACAGAGGTAGTATACAAAAATACTTTCACAGCCCTTCCCGACACATTAATTTCAACCAGCAATAAATACCAAAAACCTTCATTAATCTAAAATTTTCAATCAACAAATACAACCATAAATCTCCACAATTCTAGAAGTTCATTTTCGTTTAAAACTAATCATCAAATGGAGCGATTAAACATCAAAATCGCTAACATCACTATCAAATCTACAATTATACCCCTATTGGACTTGTTTATAAATAACCTACATGAGATTGCGTAAATTGAACCCTAAAATATTCATGGCTGAGAAAAATGGTGGCAAGCCGGTGGATTTGGAGAAAAATGACGGTAAGTTGAACTCTAAAATCTTCATCAGGCACTTGAAGAAGGGAATAGAGAATTTTGTGCAAAAATTGGTCAAATTAAAGGCAAGAATTTTGATTGAATTATGATCTGGGTTAAGAAATTTTAATGAATTTTTACTTGGTGCAAGGAAAAGTGGTCAAATTAAAGGCAAGAATTTTGATTGAATTATGATCTGGGTTAAGAAATTTTAATGAATTTTTCCTTGGTGCAAGGAAAAGGAGAGTATGTGGCGCGTAAAGAAAATGAGCAAAAGGAAAGGAGAGTTGCTCTGCGCCTAAGGAAAATGAGTAGAGTTTAAAGGTAGGAAAGAGGATTAATGTGGAAAGGAAGAAAAGGAAATTATGATTATGAACGAGGAAAATATATATACTTTTGTGTTCATTACACGATGGTTAAACCGTCGTGCAATTAGTTATACACGGCGATTAGACATCCATATTATATTATATTATATTAGTTAAATTAAATTATATTATATTATTATATTATATTATTATTATATTATATTATATTATTATATTATATTATATTATTATATTATATTATTGAACCGTCGTCCTTTGAATTTGACATCCATGGTTCCAATTTCAAAATCTTCATTAGACGGTTGCATATTATATTATATTATTATATTAGTTATATTATATTATATTATATTATATTATATTATTAGTTATATTATATTAGTTATATTATATTATTATATTATTATATTATATTATATTATATTATTATATTAAATTATATTAGTTATATTATATTATATTATATTAGTTATATTATATTATTATATTATATTATATTATATTAGTTATTCGGAACTAGCGTTTAACAATGCCTATAATGATAATTCTTCCACTAGTGTAACTGGGGTGGTAAATAAGCGAACGTATCAAATATAAGTCGGGTAATATGGGTAATTAAAAAAATATGGGTATGACCCATTTTGACCCATTTATAATGGGTCAAAAAATATGTCAGATCAAAACGGATTGGGTTAAACCCCCTCAACCCCTAGGGCAAAAATAATTTAACTCTCGGGTTGAAAATGGGTAAACCACAAGTTTTAACCTATATATGAACCCATATGAGTTTATATACCAACACATATGGGTAAAACCCACGGGATTCGACTCATACATTAACCCGTGAGGGTTTATATTCCAACTGATATGGGTAGAAGAGTTCAAATTGTCCGGCCAAACCAGACCCGAGCCGTTTTGACATGGCCTATTTGGGTCGGATCGGGTCGACGCCCCATTTGGATCAAGTGGGTCAATTCAATTTGGATCGGGTCGACCATGGGCCGGGTTTGATTTTGACCCAAATCAACCCATTTTGATTCATTTGCAATTTTGTCTCATTTTCTTAAAAAAAATCAATCTTAACAAAAATAATTAAAAAGAATTAGTATAATACAAATGATCTAACATTAATTTACTTCATAAACAAGTTTAACATTGTTGAATAATAAGACAAACTAGATTAAGACCCGTGCGATTCACGATTTAAAATAAGTGAGCATAATTATTAATATATTTATTATTTATAAACAAGAATTAGAATATATTAATTTTATAATTATTTATAAATAGAAAATACACACATATATATATGAAAAAATATACATTTATAATGCTAAAAATAATTTTGTAAAACTACCATTAATTATAAATAATATACTGATTAAAATATGAAATATATATATATTCATAATTAATCAAATAATTATTTTTTTGAACAAAATATTACAATTTGGATGAAAATAATTGTATTTTTCTTTATTAAGTGATAATCTTAAAATTGAATATAATATAATATAATATAATATTCATATTTTATATTATATGAAAATAAATTGTAATTTTATTTATTAGCTAAATATTAGTACATTTAAAAAATTATTCATTTTATTTGAATAAATATTATAAATTTTCAACTATTTTCTTATATGGTTTGGGTCGATTTGGCTAATTTGTGACCCAACCCGATGATCTACACCAAAAAGCATGTGTTGACCCACGCATTTAGCACACTTATTAGTAGTTTTTGTACGATTGATTGCTAGGTTTATTTGAGTTTACATCACAAGGGGTTTAGATAGCTTTGTTGGTTTTCTTATCTAAATCCTCGTTTTGTAGATTTATTTAGACCTAATGGATGCTATTTCCTTACGAGCATTTAGATCCTATTTTGTGAGTTTCATTGTAGATCGCTCGTAAGTACTTCGGAGTAGAAGGTCATTCGTAAGGATGGTAGTAAACTTAAAGTCACGCGTTAATCGTGGTAGTAGATGGAAATGCGTCAAAGAGAAAGGAGTTGAAGCTCGGGAAAGTTTGAAGAATGCCACGGCCATGTTCTTCTGTCGGGCCCGTGTCAGCCAATATGATCGTGTGGTTAAGTAAGGGCATGGGTCGTGTGCTTTTGCACGGCCCGTGCTGTTCAAGGAGATTGTGTGGCTAAGTACTGGCACATGTCATGCCCTATTGCACGGTCCATGCACATCAAACATAAAAAATAAAGACCCAGCCGGTGCCCCGCAAGGATTTGCACGGCCGCACCATCATAATGAGGAAAGCTCAGCTCTAGCCCGCATGAATCTGTTCAGGCCGCGCTGCTCAAAAAGTCAGAAGACCCTTCCAGCCGGAGGTCCGCATGGATTTACACAGCAGCGCTGCCCAAAAGGCTAGGAAACTCTTTCCAGTCGGCGACCCGTGCACTATTGCACGGCCCGTGTGCTATTGTACAGCCTGTGCCGCCGCTCACCCTATGGTTTCTATAGTTTTTGGGCCTCTTTAGTTTTTGGGCTTCTTTAAGGCTCATTGCCTACCTACTATATAAAGAGCATATATCTACTAGGGTTTAGTAAGTTAGAAGTTAGAAAGAGAAACATTGAGTTGTAATTTTGATTCTCCTATTTTTCTAAGAGTATGTAGAGAGAAAGGGAATAACCCATCTCTCTTCTTTAATCTTCCTAGTTTTTCCCCAGGGCATTGAATTTAATGGTAAAATTGGGTTCAATGCTTAGTGTGTAGTTTATTTTCTTCAGGATCTAATTTGTATTCATGATTTGGTAGATATTTTGTGAGATTTTAGGTCTCCTTATCCTTTTATGTTTATGAATATCATGCTTGATTTAATCTTTACATTCTTCGGAAATGTATGTTAGAAATCCTATGCGTTCATACACCTTAGCTATATGTTACATGTATGGTGTTAGGCTTGTTTGTCAGCTAGGATAATAGGGGGAATAAGAATCCTCGGCCATATGAGTGTATGCATGTAGGTCGTGAGCACCATTCTGATGACCGTATGCTAGTCGGCTGGAAGATTATACCCCGTTAAGTGAGGGCATGATAGTTTGTAGCAACTAGGATTGTAGTATAGCGACCATCATCGTTTCAACCCTAGAGTCATCATGAGATGTTAATCCCTTTGCCTCTATAGGCCTAGGGAGAAGCGTTCATAGTGGAGACCCATGATGTAATTCTTTACAGGAAAGAGGAGCACATAACGGTTGAACTACTTGATGCACTTTCCTAATTATGGAGGTGGTGTTGATAGAATAAGACGTGAGCACCTTTGTGTGCAGACATTAGGAAGTGTTGACTATCAACCACACTATGTGACACAAACATTGGGATAGGTTTATACGTCTTGCATTTGATAGAATCTATGATCAAAGTATTCTACATATCATGTTATGCAAATATCTCCCAAAACCATGTTTGCGACACTGACTATTCCCGACATGCAATCGGAGTGACGCCCGATTGCGAGTCTTGCATAGATAGCTTTTAAATCCTAGCATCTCTGTGGACGATCCCGTACTTACCACTAGTTACCCTTTGGTAGTTTTATAGTGAGAACGGGAGCAACAATATAAATTCTATCTTTGGTCTCTCTAGCGCTCAGTGGGTTAGTAAATCTTTCGTGGTTTATTAGCGACCCCGCGAAGTGCGGATCACTCGATCCAACCTGACGTAACCCAACCCAAAACTTTGGAAATTTTGTCCAGACCCATTTGACCCAAAATTTTGGGCTGATGGTCAGCATGCCTACATATGGGTAAAGTCATGTGTTTCAACCCATATTGGTTAATTTACCAACCCGTATGGGTAAACCTGCGGATTTCAATCTAATGGTTAAATTTGCAGTAATTCCACAAACTCAACTTGGCCGACCCATATTTTTCAATTACCCATTTGACATATTACTTATTTAACTCATAACTCATTTTACTCATACTCACCCGTATTAAAAATAGACAAGCAGTTTACCCGCGAATTACGAGTTTAATTTACCACCTCTAAGTGTAACCCTTTACGTCATCTTCATCTCTCCAAAAATTTATTCAAACCATTACACATTATTTGTTCAAGAGAAAATATTTTGTTAGACCAATCATGAAAAATACGATTCCCGTATCTTTAAAGGTCAAATTATGATAATTTTAAAAGATATTTTAAAAGATTTTCAAAATTATATGAATCTGCAATAAATAAAAACAAATATCATATCACCTTATTAGTTATATTAATTATAAAATAACTCTATCCAACAGTTAAACGATCAAAAAAAGATTTTGTATTAATTTAAAATTTAGACTTATTAAATTTTTATTTAAATGTGAACTTTTTAATTATAAATTACTACATATGTTTTGTAATAAACAAAAAATGATAGAGAAAAATCATAAATATTTTTACAATATTGTATCACGTTCGTATCTAGTAAAAATTAAGGGTGAGTTTCCTAACAGGTGGCATGTCCATAAGCTACTGTATTGTTTCACTTATGCACAACATTTGCTAAATTACCTACTAAATTTAAAATTTTAAAAATATATTTTTATATTTTTATATTTTCATATTTAAATACATATTATTACTTGTTTTAATTTATACAATATTTAAATTTTATAAAATAAAATTAGGAGGTCTATCCATAAACTTATGGATAATCCACATTTCCTAAAACTTCCTCAAAAATTAATACTCCCCGCAACAACACAGACAATTCAAACTAAAGAGATATTCAAACACTTGATAAATAATACATAATTATTATCAATCGCAAACGCTAGTTATTATCAATCGCAAATGCTTGTACACCCTCTATCTCATATCTATCTGCAGAGAGAGAAAGGAGTAAAAATTCTAATCTTGTAAATTCCCAACATTACCCCGATACTCCTTCATCTACCTCCCACCTACGGCCTACTATAGAAGTTGATGTCATTGCAACCGTTATCACCACCACCACCTACACAACCACAAGCCACCATCTCCTACACAAAATACAATATGCCACCATATAACCTTCACCCAAATTGATTGAAACTGTAACATATTTAAAAAAATTAAAATCCTTAGTGGGTAGATCCGCCGCCACCATCGCATGCTGCGGTTCATCTGTATATTGCTATCAGCGGTTCCAGCAACATTGAATGTCGCTGAAGTTCTATGGGAACCACCTCAATGTTACAGATCCAGACACCGAGGAAGAAAAGCGCAATGAGTAGAGGTAGATGAATTAATGGTGGTGATGGAAGAGATGACGAAGGAGAAGGAGCACGATGAGTCGATGGTGACGAGGGATGAGGAGAGAAGAAGGTGAAGATCTAGAATTTGGGGAGAACAATGAAATCAGACGAGAAGATTCAGTAGAAGAAATTTAATTTGAGGAAGAGATGGATTTTTTAAAAATTATTAATGTGAGGAAGGTAAATATTGAGAACTTTCGGGGTTAGTAAGACATTAATTGTGCTCAATGTGTCTAAAAAGGGAAGAGTGCAAATTCAGATGGGACATCCATAAAGTGAAATAGTGCAAATAGAGTTGGGACGGAAAGAGTAGTTCATACTGATAATAAATGTTCATCTATCTGTAAATTGAGCTAATCTCCGTCTAGAAATTATATCATCAATAAGTGGAATAAAGCTAAATGATTTCACTCTATCATTCCAAAATGGAAACAACATTTTCTACCAATTTCGTTCCCTTTCTCTTTATCGTTCTCGCAACTTTATCTTATTAGACTCTAAATCTCTTTCAGTCACACAGTTAAAAAAACATTTTCTAATATAACATGATATATGTTTTTGATGAGTGTGGTGAAAGTAGGATGATTAAGGACACTCCTTCATCGGAAGTGTGTGGCATTGTGTGACCACTCACTGGTGTAAAGGTGAGGATTAAATGCAATTCTAATGGACCAAAGAAGTTACTTTGTATGTAACTTCTCAGGCTCCACCTTTTATCCCCCACGAATTGCCTTTAGATTGTACCAACATAGGGGTTTTCTTCCACCTTTAATAGGGTATGTAGCAATAAAGATATAAATGGAATAGAATCGTGATAAGAATGAAATACTCATTCTGATTGGTTTTGTAAATGTCTCATTCCATATTTGCTTGGTACTTTGTAGTCCTTTGTATTATATATATATATATATCTCAATACACAGACACAATAATTGTGGGCTTTATTTTATATCACGGTATAAATCAAGTTTCTCAAAAAAAATTGGCTTTTTCCAAAACTCTTTGTTTATTGCAATCACCGATCACCGGCCGTTCACCACGTCTTTTCCGACGTTGATCGTTGCCCTCGTAATGCTACAATTGCTGCCAGTTTTTCCCGCCGCTTGCCACTGCTTCATGTGCCGTCCGACACTCTTCATGCGCCACTGATCTCCGCCTCATGTGCAACCGGTGATTTCCTCTGTTGTTGTTGTCTTCTCCACCCATGAACATCGGGTCAATCTTCATGTTCCAATCACAAGATTGTTGTGTGATTGGTGAAATTTTTCTCTTTCTTTCTTGCTTGGACTGGTTTTTTATTCAATTTCATGGCGTCTTCTCCTCTTACTACGTTGATTAACTGCATCACCATCAAGATTGATGGTTCCAACTATGCAAACTGGCACACTCAATTTACTTCTATTTTACGTTTGTTTGATTTGGTCAATTTCATTGATGGATCCAAGAAGTTCCCGTATCTGCCATCAGAGTTTGGTAACAAGGGATCTGCTAAAAACAATCTCTCTGAAGTTGAATCTTTCGCTAAATCAACGACTTTGGATGCTTATTCTGATTGGGTTCGCATAGATCAGCACATTCAAGCTCTGTTATTCTCATCCCTCTCTCCCGTCTCTATGTTGGTTGTCAATGGAATAATTACTTCCGCTCAGGTTTGGGATGCTTTATCTACCAAGTAAGATAATAGTTCTCGTGCACGTCATCTTCACCTTCGTGATTGCTTGATGATTATTTGCCAAGATGATCTCTCTGGTTGTTTTGTTGCTATTCTGTATCTATAAGGGGGGCTCAATTAAGTATGTCACATAGATAAAAATGCATATATTAATGTCACTTAATATTATACACACACACACACACACATATATATATATATATACACACACCACAAAAAAGGGGGGGTTTTGATTTGGAGAAACACTACGATTACCAAACAACTACATTAAAGCTCAAATACTAAACTATCATGCATCAAAACAAGTAGTAGAACTATGAAGATTACGAGTTTAAGGAACAATCGATTCACACTCACAACCGATATGTTGATTTTTCACAAGTTATTCTACCTATGTGACATTTAACCACATATTACGATGAGTTATCTCCTATTTCACTTGGACATTCCTCTCTCCTTCACTCAAATATAGTTAAATCGAGCGATTGGTGCTTTAAACAACCCTTACTCCTAGATAACCTAGACGCGCGCCAAAGATTTAACCTAGAAGTTGTAATGCACATAGAGACGCAATACAACTATCCATGTCCTACAAGCAAGAAACATGAAAATAACACAATTATGTCTTCAAAGAACGAGTATGATGATTTTCATATGATAAACACTAATAGTTGGCTACAATCGACAAAAAGGGAAAACAGTTGGATTCTATCCTAAAAGTCTAGCAAGTAATTAACCCATAAACATCACTAGTTTTACTTCCGAGTCAATTCATGCATCCAATACACAATAAATGAAATTACGCAATTTATAATCAATTTCAAAAGTAGAATAATGAAATTCTCACAACATCAAGCTAGATATTCTAATCTACACCCAAGAGTATATTTATCCTAGCATAACAAAACCCATAAACATAGAAAAGAATAAAAAAGGGTTTTAGCTCTAAGGATTTTTGCTCCATACAAATGAGGATAAAGGAGTATATATAGTCCAAGGAAAAAAGGAAGAGGAAAGTTGAAGTCAACATCAAGAGCGGTCTTCGCAGATTGTGGCCATCTTCACAGTCTGTGAAATGGTCATCTTCACGGACAGTGATGTATGTTGCAATCCTCGAAGTCTTGCTACCTTTAATCCTTTGCCAAGTACCATCCTTTGCAAACTGTGACAAATTGTAGGCCAAGGTCATGCTCAAACAACTCAAAAAAAAACTAACTAATCCATATCTCATGTCAACAAACTAACGAGAAGCAAACATCAAACACACAATATGGAATATGAGGCACATAATCACCTCATGGCCATGACCAAAAGATCATGACTAACTCTATATACCTAGAAGAAAATCATGGAGCCACCACGATGACCATGATCAACGCGAATTGTATGCCAAATGCTACTTCGGTAGTTACAACTCAAAGAACCTATAAATAGATGAGAAATTGAGAGAACGAGGTAAGTCACAAAGTATAAATGAAATTATACTCTCAAGGAAGGAAAACACTAACTCAGAGTCGGAGTCTTTACCCCAGATACACTCCCGGAGATTGCAGGATCCAAGATAATAAGCACTGGTAGATGCTGAACTATGTTCATCACTGTTATTTACAAGGATCAAACCACATCAAATAATGGAGACCAATCAAGGACATTAATATCGTTACATGAACCCGACACACCAAAGAATATGTGCCATATATGTAAGTCATGAGAAGAAATTGCCACTAAAATGATTGCCGGTCTCCCATTTCTTCCAGCAAATTGATCATGTCATGCCTTAAGAAAATTACTCCACTCTCAATGCACATAATCAATACTTCCTAACATTCCAGGAAATCACGGGCCCCATCTCTTTTCTAGGAGACGTTCCACATCTTGGATCTGTTAGTTTCCTAAGGTAAGTAGGACCAAACACAACAATTACACTCATGATAAAGTGCTAAAAGGACTCCCTTAGCGTACTAGCTCTGATTCGTAAGTACTCATCCGCCTAATCATACACCATCACACGGATAGTAGCAATGCACTTCTGATATTCGTGGAATCCAAGCCTACGATCTGCACCAAGTTTTGGCACAAAATTGGTCGTGGTTATGAAAATCCTCCACCATATGGAGAAAAGACTTTGTTCTCATACGAAACCTTCTACGAAAATCTGCATCGAAATAAGTTCTTACCTCCGGTAAAGGATCAAAGTAGTCTTTCAATAATATTTTCTTACCTTCCTTGCAACCTCCATTAATGGTTCTTCATTTACCCTAAGGGTCATCTGCATCATTTCCCTTTCTTTCAGGTGATCAATGTACATCATACAAAATTGTTGTGCTTCCGGTAGTACTATCGTGTAACATTCCATGATAACATCGATATTAAGAGTAGGAGAAGCAACATTTTTTTGGGAATTTTAGGGATCTTTGTGATCATCTTCATCATTGGTTGGGAAAAAAATAGAATTTGACTTAAAGCGAGAAGAAGATGTTGTGTTATGGACTTCTAAGAAAGGAGTGAAGAAAACTATTGAGGAGTGAATGAAAGAGCACGAGAAAAATGATTAAGGAGTGAATAAAGGGGCGTGAATGTGGAGAATTCGGGATGAATTTATATAGATATTGAAAGATGGAGTTGAAAAGAAATTATTGAATGAATTATTGCATAGTCACTATTGCAATATAATTGTTGGTGGATGATTGTGACTTGTCAAATCTTTTTTAAAAGTGTGTGTGAGTTGTTCATTCACTATAAATGTTTTTGTATTATTTGTGGGTGATTAATACATTCACTATAGAGTTGGACAAGTCTGGATGAATTGTCAAATCATGTATAAAAGTGTTTGAATTATTGCACGTGACTAGTCCACTCACTATAATAATGACTCGTTTTACATTATGCACAAATAAAATATATACATTTTTATTCAAATGAACAAGGTAAATCAAGTACACAAAAATAATTTCATACGGAATTACAATGCTATAAAAATACACACTTAACCAGAAATTGAAAATTACAAACAAATAACAACTAAATATTTAAAAAGTATTCTTCAGGTTATCAATCAATCGATTCTTAATATCAATTCGTCTTTAGAGAGATCATTCTTGCTCAACAATGTTGTCAAGAGTGCTTTGTCTCCTTCACATTCTTGATGTTCAAACTTCCTCATTTCAATCTCTAATTTATCATCTCAAGCATCGTCTTTATACAAATTCAGTAGGTTATTAGTCTCACCAAAGGACTTGAGGCAGTAACTATATTTTTCACCATTAATTGATTATATTTTTCCACCGAACTCACCCCTAGTTTATCTTTTCCTTTTTCTTTCATTGTCTTCACACCAAGGGGTAATTATGGGTATTGAGGCATCGAAAACTAACCGCTATTAGGTGTGCAAGGATTCGGAAATAAAGAGTAGCTTCCACTCTCATTCACCCTTTACCTCTAAGAGCTTCCTCCACTACTTTGTGTGTTGACATTTTTCGCCGAAGGTGTAGAAATTGTCCTTATTTGTGGGGGTGTACTCACATAGAAATTTGGGCTATTATTCAGTAAGTCATGTGCATTTTTTTAAAAGTAAAATCATAACCTACCTCATCTTTATATAAGGTGTGTGCCTCCTCTAATAGTTTACTTAATAGCCTCCACTCTTATGTCGTCCATTAGCTTCTAGCATCACACCAATAAACTTTCCAACTACCAAATTGTAGACCACTGATTCTTATAAGACTTTATACTTAGAACCATTTTAGGGTCTTGAGTTACCCTATTTTTCAATGTTGTAATTATACCTCAATAAGTGTCTCTCTTCTAGTCCATGTCAATCTCTCCATCATTTGTAGTTTCACAATCTTCATTCAAATTTCAAAATTGTTCCGTCGCCACTTTTTTCATTCCACAAAACGCCTTTCGCCGTCCCTCAACTCCATCTCCAACTCACAAAGATCAAGATTCACCTATGTTTCAGTAACTACCATGGGATTGTTGTAATTGCAACCTTAACTTCCCACACTCATGCGAAAACTAGCAACTTCCCCCTTTTTAATGCATCCTCCCACAAAGAAATCACCACCATCTGGCATGAAGGAAGAAAAACCACCAGGTGGCATAGAGTGTTGATATGTAGAAATTTGTTGGACATAATAAGGATACCCATAAAAAGACATTGGGGATTGACAATACAAGATTAGCATGTTCGAATGTATCGGAGTTGAAGGATTCAGTGAAAATTGAAAATGGCAAAATGAGTTATCAAATTGACTGGATTGTGAATTTACAAATTTGCAAGTTTCATTTTGAGCCATATCCATATTCTGATTTTGACTAGAAATTGAAACTTCAGATTTCGAAAATTTGGATTTGTTTGATTTTTGGAACTTTTTTCCGAATCTAGAAAATAATCAATTGATATAGTTCAAAATAAATTTTGAGAAAGAAATATGTAGATTTTTCAAAATGAATTGTGTATCAAATTATAGTGAATATTGGGCTCTATATATACACAAACATTAAATAGAGTTGTTGAGAAAAAAACTATCAGATTTTTTGAGCTGAAATTGAGTCGTTGTGAATGTAAATAGAAAAAGAATGAAGAAAAGAGAACTATGGAATTAAAGAAAAAAAGAAGAGAAAGTTCAGTTTGAAAAAGGAAGACGTAAAGGAAGTGGGGCAGAGAGTGAGCAAGTCAAAACGTATGCTACCTCTGTTCCATCCAAAGGTTCATATCACTTTTTTTGCACAAATATTTATGCATGCTGATGTGGCCAAATTTCAGCCAAATGTGGATGATTGAAATGGGTTGGGCAAATTTTAGTCACAAATTTCAACTCAAATAAGGATATAATCAAAATGTGAACCTTAGATTGGGACTGATGAAAATTGAAAGTTTGAAACTTTGGATGGGACAAAGGGAGTAGTATATTGCTTTTTGGATATATGGGATATGGGTCTCACTTCATTAGGGAAATTTCTCCTCTCTAGTTTCATTAAGACCATCTACAACTATCGTTCACAAAAACTCACCAGTATTTCAATTTTTTCAATTTTTAAATAAGATGATCACTTTCTCTCCTCAACTACACTCACTAAAACTCTCGTCTCCAATTTAACTCCACAATCATAACTTAGTTCCACATTATCACAATAGTCCCCACGTCATTTTATATTTCTTTCACACATTTCTATAATTTTACAATCTAATATTACCTACATCAAATATATTTTTTAATAATATACATATTATATTGATATATATATATATATCCACAGAAATAAAATTATCGTGAAGATATAAAATATGGAAGTCGTATATTAAAATTGAAAAAATAATAACATTAATAAAAAATAGTACATATGATAACCTAAAAAACATAACAAGAATTAGATGAATCAATTTCAACAATTTGAATCAAACCAACGAACAACAAGTCTTTTTGTGGAAGAATGAAGGGGGGGGGGGATAGAATTTGAAAGAGGTGTGAGAAATGTATCAACGTTGAACTCTATTTATTAAGAAAAAAATTTAAATGTTTTTGGTGTCATTTTTTTAAGGAAAATTGAGTTTTACTCGTTTAAATTTGTTGGGGTAAAAATAAAAAATAGGAAGACATGTGGCAAATTACTATTGGACTAGAATATATATGATATCTCATAAAAATCTCCGCATCACCAACCGGAGCACACCAAATATGATTGGGAGGAGAGTTTTGGAGAGTTCTCTCCTCCCTTCGGTAGCCACGGGGTGCAGCCTCTTTTTGCCCCACTTGACTCAAAACTCTCTCATTGTAGCACTAAACTCGACAAAACTCGTAGGTACTCTAGGACCATCTACAACCATCACTTCCCAAAACTCACCAACACTCCAACTTTTTAATTTTTTAAATAATATAATCACTGTCTCACTCCTCAACTACACTCATCAAAACTCTGATCTCCCTTTTAACTCCACAATCACAACTCAATTCTACATCATAATTATTGTCCTCGCATAATTATATTTTTTTTCACGCATTTTTATATTTCTACAATCTAATATTAACGAATAAAAATTATATTTATAATAATATGAGATGGTTGTGCGCGTGAAAACACACAGTGAGAGTGTGCTCATAGTAGCTATGAAGCGGGTGCGAGGCCGGCCGCGGAAGAAGGTGGCTCAACCGACTACGAATTGAAGCATAGCAATACAAGAGGATTGTATTGAGGCTGCCAATCAGCAAGAAGGAAAAGGAGATGGAGATGGAGATGGAGAAATTGGGGAAGCATATGATGTGAAAACCCAATCGCAAAAGGAGTTATAATCTATAAACCTAGATGAAAGGATTATTAATGAAGTTAAGGTTGAAGAGGTTGGGGGTAGGGAAGGTAAACTATGGGTTAATATAATCAATGGGAATTGAGTGCAATCTAATGGATTGAAAATTGATTATATTACGCCTAAAATTGTAGGTGGAGAACTGGAGGTAGAGATTGAAATGGATGATGTGAAGAGCGAGCTTGAATATTGGGGAAAAACTCTAATTATGTGTGTAATTGGGGGAAATCTTACTAATAGAGATATAATTGATTTAGAATCAGAATAAGAAAGGAATACCCTTTCTGATTAGTTTTGTTTATATCTTGTTCCATATTTGCTTAGACTTTGATTAGTCTTTGTACTCACTATATATATATCAATACACACAGCCACAATTATTTGTAGATTTTACATTTTATCATGGCATCAGTTAGGTCTCTCTAAATGTTCTTGGCTTTACCCAAAAATTACCAAATTTTTCCTCCTACTTTCCAATCCTCAGCAGCGGCCTCATAGCTGACGTCGATCACCGATAAAAAAACTTAGACGTCGCTTCCTTCACGCTTCATCTGCACGCCGCCGCTTCACCGATCACGCGCCGCGGCGTTCATCTACACGCGTCACTGATCTGATTTGCCATCATTCTCCTGTTGTCCGTTGTAGTTATTGCTACTCCAAAATCCACGCACAAAAGTTAGATCAGTCATCCATTTCCAATCACAAGCTTGCTATGTAATTGGTGCGATTTGTTTTTTGTGTGTTTGGATCTATTCCTGCTCGTTCCTAATGACGTCTATTTTGCTTCCTTCATTGATCAGCTGCATTACCATTAAGCTTAATAGTTCAAACTACTCTCACTAGCGTACTCAAGTTTCTTTTGTTTTACGTATTACTAAGTTAATTGTTTTTGTTGATGGATATACGCCCTGATTCGGCCTCTAAAGGATCCTCTGACAAGAATTTTGATGGTGCTGAATCCTCCAAAGCTTTAGCAGATGCTTATGATACTTGGATTTAATTAGATCAACTAATTCATGCAGCTTTTTTTTCATCCCCTACTCCATCTGCGATGTCAGTATTTGAAGGTATGATCACTGCTTCTCAGCTATGGGATGTTTTGGCCACTAAATATCAGACCAGTTCTCGTGCTTATCATCTTTATCTCTGTGATCATTTGTAGGGCATTCGTTAGGATGAACAATCTGTTAAGGATTATTCCTCTTGCTTTAATGACATTATTGATGAATTGCGTGTTATGGGTCACACTCTTACCGATGATGACATTGTGATCTTATTTTGTCGTGCCTTGAATGACAAGTTTTCTCAGCTTTCATCAACTCAGATGATAAAAAATCCTCCACCGGAGTTTCATGTAATTGTGGCTGATACTAATGCTTTAGAGTATTATCTCAAAGCTAGATCATCTTCTACTTCCGAAAAAGTACCTGTTGCCTTTTCTGCATCTCCTCAAATGTCCAAAAAAACCCGCCTGCAGCAGAGGAGGAGGCCACGACAATGGGTGTGGCAAAGGCAGTCGGGGCTATTGAAGCAGCGCCGGTCAAGCTCCGGCTCCAGGAAATGGCGGTCCAAACTTGCAGGGTGGTCGTGGTGAGGGCACTTTTGTGTGCTAGTGGTGTCATCATCCCGATCATCTTGCTAAAAATAGCTATAAGCTCTCTCACGTATGTCGCAATGATATTGCCAATTTTGCATATACAACTCAGCCACATCAATTTCAGCTAAATAATTCGGCTTATTATCGGTATATGGACTCTAGAGCTACCAATCACATGACTGCTTCTGCATCCAACCTGGATAGCGCCACTCCTTATAAAGGTAATCGTCATTTTTGTTTTGGTAATGGTTCTTCTTTGCATATTTCCCACACTGGCAATTTCTGAATTTCTAATTCTCTTACTTTATCTGATGTATTGGTTGTTCTGAATATTGCCAAGAATTTATTATCTATCACTACCTTAACCCGAGATCTAAATGTTGTTGTTTGTTTTGATGACAATTCTTTCACTATCCAGAACAAGGTTACCAAGGAGCTCGTGGGTCGAGGACACAGTGAGGGAGGTCTAAACATTTTAGATTATGGTGGTGTTGCTTTAGTTTTTGTTAATTCAAATAAAGCCAAGGCCTCATTTGAGCTATGACATGGTCGTTTAGGTCATGTTATTTTTCTGTTATTTCATCTTTAAGTAGAACTGGTAGTTTGTCAGTTACTAGTTTGCTGTCTAAGCCTCATTTGTTCTTCTTGTGAGATGGCTTTTATTTTAATGATAATTTAAAATGCACACCACGCATACTTGATTTAGTTCATTGTGACCTTTAGAGACTCACTTGTTGTCTCTCGCGTGGGTACCTTTACAATGTCTGGTGAGCGTCGTTTCACTCACCAAATAACCTGCAAACTCAAGAAAATACTGATTAGTATAACGATAAGCAGGGTCGATCCCACAAGGAGCAAAAATCAATAATTCCAATTTCACTTCCTACTAATTTAGAAAACCTTTTTGGTGTTGCCACCACGGCTTAATTTTGAAAATGATTTCTAACACTAAAAATTGTAAATAATGAATCTAAAAAAATGAAAAATAATATAATTAAATGATATCAGCTAAGAATAACTCATGTTAGTTACTATTGATTATAGGCGCAATGATAAATCAATTCTTACACAATTATCGGTTATAAGGAAGTAGGTACGCTTAACCTCCTCAATTCTTTCTTACTTTATCGACAGTTAATCAATTATAATTAACTAAGCGTTTCCCTTACCAAAATGTCCCCAGAAAATATTCGCTAAACTAGAACACATCTTGATAGCATTAATAATTTTAAAAAAAACCCGATATAGCAATTACCCCAGTATTCGCAAGTAGTAATGTACACTTAATTATTCCATATCTTGCTATTAAAGTTTTAGCTAGTTAGTTATTTTTCACATGATTGTGTCACTTACTAATCTCATCCAACAATTACGTATTGGCGGAAATTAGATAGCTATATTCTAAAAACATTCAAGTTGGTCAGATTTAAACATATTAGAAATAAATTCAACCAAGAACAATCAAGAACATTCAAAAATCAATTATAAAGAGATTATGTCTCACGATTTATAAAAAACACTCGTTATTCCATGGCGATATATAAATTAGCTACTCATAATAATTAAAATGAAGAAATAAATAATATATAAATTAAACATAATAATGAATGAAAAACGAAATTCAAACGAGAAGGATGCAATGCTGCGGAAAAACACACACCCCTCCCCCCACAAAGTACCATAGCATGCAGCCGATTGACTTCAAACAAAGCAATAATATGGTAAAAATAAAAAAAAAACTAATATTTTTCTACTTCTGATGTCCGTGTGAATAATGTAGGAAATGTCTGTTGTCTCAAACCCTCTGCGGCATATGTGTATATATACACGCACGCAGGTTACAAAACCGAAGTCAATTCGGACTCTGGTTCTGTAATAGAATAGAATAGAATAGAATAGAATAGAATAGAATAGAATATAATCTATTCTACCTCTAATTAACTAATTTCTAAAATTAAAAAAATTCAATTAGAAAGAGATAATACAATCATTATTAATATGGGAAGTGAATATCTTTATTTTTTTCAAATCCACATCTC
>JAULKM010117713.1:0-21580 GCA_032355605.1 Rubia tinctorum | reverse complement strand
ATATATATATATATATATATATATATATATATATATATATCTTGCAAAATCTCATAATAATTGACCAACAAAATTGATTAGTACCAATACTAACTGACGAAAGAAATGGTACATGGAAGTTGCATGAGAAGAGATGGACCAACATGAAAAGAAAGGCCTCTCAGGTAAGCCTAGAATGCTTGCTCGTTGTAACATCGATCGTTTAACTAAAGCTTCAATTTAATGTAGTAACATGCAACTGGCAAGTCATTCTTGGCTTCCAGATGAGACCTTAATTTTAATGTTAAACCTCTCTTCTTGTATATAATTTTCAGATCCAACAATAAATATTTCCTAGTAAAGAACCCCTCAAGCTAGCCAAGAAGACTGCTTGAACAAGCACAATGTTATGAGGCAAACCTCATAGATTAATGGCTCAGGCAAGTCATCCTAGGGTATCAAAGGAGATGTTTACATAACATGCATGGTGCAACAAGTAATTTTCAATTACTGCTTTGCATCTTTCACTGTGTTGCAATATTTGATGGGTTGTGGTATTTTATAGACTCGTCGGCAGTAGCTTTTTATTTTCTAATTACTAATTATTTTTATGGAAATATATCAGTCTCTTTTTTCTCCTCAAGTAAATCATTGTAATTATTCTATACGCTGAATCCGTTACTGTCTGCGAGCATGGAGAAAAAGTGATTCCAATATTCTATTCGTAGCTTGGCCCATTTGCAACTTTGTAAACTCAGAAATACCAATGTGAAAAGGCTTGTATATTAATGTTTGCCAATTTTCTCCCTCGTTGTCTGTATAATTAATTTGGTCATAAAAGAAACAAATCCCCTACACTTTGTCGGACGATACATATTGGATGTTTTCAGTAACATGAAATGAAATCTTCTTTACTTTTATACACAGTGGTGGAACTAAAATGATATTTGAGGAGGGGCGGGGTTGGGCAGAGCCGGGTGGGGCAGAGGCGGGAGGGGTATATTACCCTAGTCACCGGAGGTTTTGGGGGGGGGGGCGGGCGGGCGGTCGCACCGGCTCGCACCCCTAGTTCCGCCGCTGTTTATACATATATATATATATATGTTTGCTTATAAGTAAAATGTACTGCACTATACCACATAGCCGAAGAAATTTTTCAGGTTTAAAGTGTGTGTATATATATATGCTTACTTATAACTTATAAGTAAAATGTGCTGCACTATACCACATAACCGAAGAAGTTTTTCAGGTTTAAAGCCTTGATTTAGGGCAGATTACATAACCTTTGTGTTAAGGAGTGAAAAACGTTTCATAATGATTGACCATGAGGTCCACGCTTTAAGAAATTCTGAAAAAGTTGTCGCAAAAGAAATGAGGCTCACTGCAAATCAAAAAAAAAATTATTACCACCACACTTCATTAATAAAATCTCATAGAAAGGGTGTGAGACTTTCACATGACTCGAGACACCACTCATAACTCAGTATATGTGAAAAATTGAAACCATAATAATGCAACTCCAAAAGAAAAGGGAAAAAATAGTCTCAGTCAAAAATTAAAATTAAAATTAATAGTTTTACCCTGTACTGTACTCCTTCCGTTTAATTTCAAACTATGATTAATTTAACTACTCATTTTATCTAATAATAATTATTTTGATCATAAAATTGAATTAATATATAAGTATAATAATTATTATTGTGTGATATCTTGTTAGATTCGCTGTAGCATACGTCATCCGTCCTGGAGTACCAGTTTTGGCCTATTTACTTTTTTTTACGGTATTCAAATATCATGTTTGATCATTAATATCTCTACATATAATAATTTAACATAAAAATAATATTTAAAAATAGATATTAAGATTATCTAGTATACGATTGGAGCATCTATAAGGAAACTATGACACATATGTTGTTCATTGTGTTACTAGCTAGTGGATTTTGACCTTTGAAGAGTTAAAATGGAAAGATGTTTGAGGAAAATATGATAAATGTGTTCTTCATTGTGTTACTAGCTAGTGGATTTTGACCTTTGAAGAATCAATTTGCAAAGATGTTTGAGGAAAATATGCTATAAGTTCCTCATTGCGCTACTAGTGGATTTTGACATTTGATTGAAGAATAAATTTGCAAAGATGTCTGACTTATTAAAAGGTGATGGAGAAATTTCTAGGGCTCTGTCAAAGAATCCATCACCAAGTACTGTCCTTTCTTCCTTGCAGTAGACTACTCTACATAAACTTCTTTCTTTCTTTTCTTTTCTTTTCTTTTCTTTTCTTTTATGGAAAATTATCCACTCCAAATGCTTTGTCCAAAACCACACTTAACCAATTTGGTCAAGTCTTTCTTAAAACCTAAAATGGAGTATTAATATGCTTCATTTAATTTTTAAAATGTATACAATATCTCTTTATTTACAATGGAGGGAGTATATGAAAAGTCACTGGTCATTTTGCATGCTATACATACAAAATTTTATTATGGGATGGAATCTTTTTTGCCAGGTTTTGCCTTTCCCTATGTGCCAACTCAAATTGCCCACTTATTATTTTACACTATTCTCTATCAAACTTTAATTATATATTTTAATAAATATATAAATAATAATATTATCGTATGTGATATTGTTGGATTTGTCATAACGAGTAGTTTCTAAGAGGTAACTATTTGTTTGTCGATTCACGCAGTTAAATATATTAATTAATGATCAAACATATTTTTTGAACAGTATAACAAATATTCTATATACTGTAATTCAAGGTGGGACAAAGGAAGTATGTTTTCATACCCTTGACCGATCGTGTAAAAGGTACCCGACTCTTATAATCTCCAAGTACCTGACTCTTAAAATCTCCAAAGGGCATCAGTCTAATACAATTGAAGTACTGATGATTGACGAATATATGGAACCAGAGCCAAAAAAAACTTGGAAATTTTTTAGCTTTATTTTTTCGATAAGAATAAAGGAACATATTTAAGATTAGGAATTTAGTAAACGTTAGTAGTACCGAACATATCTATCCATAACTTATTTTTAGAGTCTTTATGAAAAAAAATGGTATGCCTTTAAATGAAAATCGTTCACCCGGTGCACATCTGGCGCCTCCCATTCATCTGAGCTAGAGTTGGTGTTTCAAGCTTTTCGATGCCCTCATGTTTAATGTACTCCTCCGTCACAAAATCCTTTTAACGATTTTTGAAAAAATATGTTTGCTGTTAACATGTTTAATTGTGTAATGACAATTAAAAGGTTGAAATTTTAAAATTGCTATTTATTATTATAAAAATCTAACATATCATATACGATAATATTATTGTTTATATATTTATTTAAATATGTAGTCAAAGTTTCACATTATTGATTGTTAAATAGTTAATATGCTGCTTAGTTTAGCACAGAGGAACTATCTCTTATTACCACTAAGGCATGCGATGGATTAGGATTAAAATTGCAACACTATTTAAAGAGTGTGTCTCTTGACAGGATAGATTATTTATTTTTTACCTTATATAGTGCATTTGTTAAACTACATACTCCATTTGTCCCAGTTTAACCTATAATTTTACTATTTGATAAATCAATATTATTAAACTTTGATATGTATTTGAATAGATATATAAACAATAATATTATCATATGTGATATTGTTGGTTTTCGTAATAAGTAGTTTCTAAATATATATTTTTTTGTTATTTTACGTAGTTAAACATATTGATGATCAAATATGTTTCTTGAAAATCGTAAAAAAATGATTCTATGTAGATTAATCTGGGATGGAGAGAGTATTAAATTTAGAAATTTTAAAAATATATTTTTATATGTTCACATTCAAATACATATAATTACTTGTTTTAACTTTTAAAATACAATATTTAAATTTTATAAAAAAATTACAACATTTAAAGTAAAAGATATTGTAGACTGTCTATAAGTTTATGGAAATGTCACATTTTCCGATACTTTCTCCTATTTAAGTAGGACCTCTTTATAAATAAACTTATCCCGCACGCTTATCTATTATAAATGCACATTGTGCAAGATTGAGGTTAATAGAAAGGAATGGTAACATGTAACCTCATCCCACGTCCGGCCCAAGGTTGAGGCAAGCGAATACCTTGTCTCAGGCCCCCAATTCTTTAAATATAAAGGGGCCTCAATTTATTTTTAGTATCCATTGTGTATATAGAGAAAAAATAAAAATCTTTCAAATATTAAAGGCCCTTTCTTCTTCTTTCCAAACAAAAGCCATTCGTTTACTTCCTAAGCAAACCCAGTACCGCCATTGAAAAGAAACGCAGAGCTCGATCGAAAAGAAGAAAAAAACCAGAGCTCGACCAAGATTGAAGAATAAAGAGGGGTTTTGATTTAAAATTGATGTTCAGTCTTCTCTTTCTAAATTCCGTTTATACCTTTATTGAAGAATTTTAAATTGGTGTCATATTTTCAAATCTTCTAATATTTTGTTAAGGTTTAAATTGTTGGTTCATTTCTTTAATGTTGCTGAATTTGGTTAATTTTATAGGCCCTTTTTGTTGCCGTGTTTAATTTCGCCATAGAAATAAGAAACAACCCCAAAGTGAATTTTTCTAGTTTGCGGCGAGGATCATAAGCGGCCTTTTGATGCGATTGTTCTGATATCGTTGTCGTTGTTCTCGTTGTTGTCGTTCCTTAGTCTATCTTCTTTTACGAGAAATTATGGGCTGGGGAAGGTTCTGTTTCTTGATAAGCTTGGGCAGTTGTAGTTATCCGTATTACCATTAGGTAGTATTTTGCTTCAATGGCTGTAAGAACAATCCATTGAAGACAATTAACTTAAATTTGGTTCATTTTATTTAGGCTTATATTTTGGTGAATTGTTTGTGTTGGATAGCAGATTTAAAAAAAGAAAAGAATGAGATAATCAACTATACCCGTGACCGTTGCTTCCGCGGAAAGAAGTTTCTCCAGGTTGAATTTGATTAAGTCGTACTTTCACTGTACCATGCTGCAAGATAGATTGAGCGGACTAGCTATGTTATATATTGAGCATGATTTGGTTAAAAAGATTGATTATAAAAGTTTGATTAATGAATTTGCTTCTAAGAAAGCGAGTAGAATTTTATTAAAGAAGTGATCTTTTGTAAAGTTATAACATATTTCATTGTTAGAAAACATTTTTATTTTATTTAAGTGCCCTTTTTTCGTCCTAAAACTCCACAAACAGCGTCGGAAGGCAGAAATGTCCAAATCAACAAGCAATCCAAATCTCCTAATTGAGATTTTAACCATTTTCATCAACTTCAACTTCAACAAGTCCCAGGCCACGGTATTACAGAGAGATTATTCATAACACAGCCACACAAATACAGGCACACATAATTAAAAACAGAGACAGATAAGTGCAACACTCCATGGAATCATCCTTCACCATTAAACGTCCGCTGCGAGGATAGGCGCCAGAGGTACCCGCGTCCGGCCGGAGCAGCACCAGTGGCGGCAGCATCTGCCGCCTGTGCTTACTTCTCTCTCATCTCCTCAGGACGATGAACCACGCCTCCTCCGTGCCCGGAACATGTTCAAGCTAATTGTCCGAACATATACATCTGTTTCTCGAACTGGGTGCTCATCCACCTGGGGTTTGTGGCCGCTCTATTATGATAATTGAAGAGTTGACTAGTAGATTTAATCAATCTCTTAAGTGATAATATAATAAATGTATAATTTTATTTTTTTACCATTTTGTGTAAAAATTAAATTTTGTCAATTTGTATGGGACATATGAAATAAAAATTGAGCCAAATTTTATGAGGGTAAAAGATTGTTGGGAAGTGCATTCAGATCCATGCAGTGACACGATAGTAAAGTGCACGTACGTGGCGACCATACACCGTAGGATTAGCACTTCTTGTCGGCTTATTTATGTCTTGATTTAATCATAGATCCATTTATTCCAGTGGTGATATATAGTTTGACACATCTTGACGCATTTTGACGTACTCCTCTGATTTTCTATGTTTGACACAAAGGAATATTATTTCATCGTTTATTGATCAAAATTCTATATTTTAGTATTTATTTTTCTACTTATTAATTTATTTTTATTATACTATGTAATTAATATTTTGACATATTATTTTTTTATAATAAATTCTTATATTCAACTTGAACTAAAACGAAAGAATAATTTATTTTTTTAATAATTGGAATAAATAATTATATGTTTGAGAGTTAATTTCTTTTTGGACAATTTGAACTGAATGGAAGGAGTAATCAACAAATCATTATATTACTCCCTCCGTTTCATTTCAATTTGCATACTTTAACTTTTAGCATTTGATTTAAAAATATTTGATTTTTAATATATTCTTTAAGGATAATTAAAACTTGTGAAAAGTTAATTTATTTAAAATATACTCCATGTCATACTATTATGTATCACATAATAATATTTATACATATATACCAATATAATTTTAGGGTTAAAGTTAAAATTTTTTAACTAAATAAATAGTTAAATTGTAATTTAAAATGGTACAGATAGAGCTGAATTCATCAATTTAGTATTAATTTCAACTTGTAATTACTGAAACTTGTGGATGTAGGAACCTATAATCCCAAAATGCCGACATTATCCCAAATGCCGACGTCTATGGGGTATTGGATGTGGACGGAGTGGTGAGTCATCAGTTTTGAGATACAATTTGGGATTATGTCGGTCATCTTATCTCATAGGTACTGCAAACTTGAGGCCCATCCAAAGTGTTCCTGTACATCCTCGTATTTTCATCTAATCAATCTGATATTTATTTCATTATTGTAGGATGATTTCTTTAATATATACTGTATTTATTAATCAAGTTAGCATAACTAAATGTGAAATGTTGAAATTTTCTAGTATGTAATGATTTAATTTTATATTTTCAAACCTAGCAATTATGTGTTGTTTATTAATTCAATGAGTTAGTGATCCATAAATCATGCACATTGGAATTAATACGTGGACTTCTGTCTTAATACAAACTCGTAGGTGATTTACGTTGAATAGGAACGGTTGAGAATTCAACATTAGTGGTTGATATACTCTTTTTGTCTCATCATAAGCTGCACACTTACTATTTGACAATCAACACTATCAAATTTTGACCACATATTTGAATAGATATGTAAACAATAATATTATCGTACGTGGTGTTGTTGGATTCGTCGTAATAAGTAATTTCTAAATATCAACTTTTTATTTATCGTTATTATACGTAATTAAACATATTAACGGTCAAACATGCATCTTGAAGATCGTGAAAAAAATTCTGTGCAGGTTATGCTGGGACAGAGGGAGTATAAAACAATTATTAATATATAAGATTACGAGTCATCTCTACATAGTATTAATTTATTTTATGATAAAAGTTTATGATTCTTTTATGGTATCAGAGCATAATGTTGACCAGATTGACTTATTGAACGTATATTCCCGTTGATAGGCCCGTGATGTCTTTCTATCTACGTACATTTGCACGCTATTATTTTGTCCTTGTTTGTACGATGAATGATTCCACTGTACTTGAGAGGGATGTTGAGAGAGTCACACGTTGGTAGTTGAAAAGACAATTACTTACTATGTAATCATGGATCACCTCTAGATATATAAGTTAATAACAATTGATTTTATGTATGAGCCACGCGAAACTTGCCAGTGCAACTAACTCCCGAACAAAGTGGTAGTCAATGTCGATGTGCTTTGCCTGATTGTGAGCAACCTGATTCTGGGCCAAGAAAATGGCACTACTTTTATCACATAACAACAATGGTGAACCAGACAATGGGAGACGTAAATCGCGAAGCAAATGAGTCAGCCAAATAACCTCCGAAGTTGTGTTGCCTAATGCTCGATACTCTAACTCTGTGCTGGAACGTGAAACTGTAGGTTGTTTCTTGGCACTCCACGATACAAGGTTTCCACCAAGGAAGACAACATACCCTTAGGTGGAACGACGAGTCTCTAGACACCGTGCCTAGTCAACATCATAATACCCTAAAACCTCTGGTGTACTGGCTGATCGAAAAGATAGACCAAAATGTAATGTTCCTCAAACATACCGAAGAATCCTAGTGATTGCAGCATAATGATCATCACGAGGATCCTGGAGAAACTGACTAACATTATTGACCGAAAATGACATATCAGGGCGAGTGATAGTCAAATACTGCTGAGCTCCCACCAAAAAACTGTATAAGGTCAGATTTCGGAATGAAGGATTGGTCAAACTATAGAGCTGCGAACCAGGGACAAATGGAGTAGAGACTGGCACAGTATCCGTCATCCCAGCACGTGCAAGTATATCCCGAGCATACTTTGCTTGTCCAAGAAGTAATCCTAAGGGAGTAGGCGATACTTCGAGACCAAGAAAGTAATGAAGTGCACCCAAATCCTTGATAGCAAACTCTCTGTGGGTCCGATCAATGAACTGGAGAAGAAGCGTCGAATCATTGCCGATGAGGATAATGTCATCGGCATAAACAAGGAGATAAAGCAATGATGAGCCCATAGAAAAAACAAACAAGGATGTGTCGGCAGAGCTGCATTGAAACCCAAACTGAGTCAGATAAGCGCTGAACCGCTGAAACCAGGCTCGAGGAGCCTGCATAAGACCATAAATTGCTTTTCGCAAACGACAAACATACTCAGGATGAACTGGATCCTTGTAGCTAACTGGTTGCGCCATATATACTGGGGTATCAAGAACACCGTTAAGGAAAGCATTATTGACATCCAACTGATGAAGTGGCCAAGAACGCATCGTCGCAATGGCTAGAACTGTCCAAACGGTGGAGGCTTTGACCACAGGGTTGAAAGTATAGTCAAAGTCAAAACCCAAAATCTACGAGAACCCCTGAGCGATAAGACGCACCTTACGGTGATCAACTGTACCATCTAGTCAAAACTTCAACCGATACACCCATTTGGAGCCAACGACGTTGACATCTGATGGGCGCGGAACAAGATCCCAAGTATGTTGCTCTCGAAGTGCTGAAAACTCATCATCCATAGCAGAAACCCAAACAGGGTCTTTGAGAGCTTCACGATAATCAGTGGGATTCGACTGCGCCAGTAAAGCAGCAAGTAAACCATGTACCACAATATTTGAGTAGTTACGACACTGAATAGCACCAGTAGCAGATATTGACCTCATCCTATGGGTGTGCGCAGGAGGAAGAGAAACCGGCGTTGGTGAAAACTCAGGTGAGGCCGGTGGACTGGTGGCGGCCGAGGATTCCGGAGATGATTGCGTCAGACTTGGCGGCGGTGTAGCTGCGTGCGGGACCGGTGAATCTGGGTCAGAATCTGAGGAACAAATGGTGCATGGAGCAGGTGCCGATAGGGTAAGGCTGGCGGAATAACGGGGACAATACCATCGGGATCTATAAAAATTGAGACATCCAGTATCGAGAAAGCAGAGCCCATCGCCGAAGTAGAAACTGAGGCAAAGGGAAAGTACAGCTCATCAAATCTAGCATGGCGAGTGACAAAAACCTTGCCCGTAGAAGGGTCAAAACACCAAAAATCCTTACACTGAAAGCTATGGTCGAGAAAGACACAAGGAATGCTCCGTGGAGCAAGCTTGTGTTCCGCAAAAGGGCGCACAAAAGGATAAACTCGACACCCCAACGAATGAAAATTTGAGTAGACGGGGTCACAACCATATAGCAATCGAAAACGAGAAGCCCCTTGCAGAACCGGCGTAGGCAACCGGTTAATGGTGTAGACAACAGTCACAAAAGCATCATCCCAATGCGAAAGAGGCATATGCGATTGGAATAGGAGCGTGAGGCCCATTTCGGCGACATGTAAGTGTTTGCGCTTTGCTCGACCATTTTTTTTCTGGTGTAGATGGACATGAAATCTGGTGTTGAATGCCTTTGGCGGCAAAGTGAGAGCGTAGCCGAATGTTTGTGAATTTCGTGCCACCGTCACTCTGAAAAACCTTAATTTTAGATGAAAACAGATTCTTGACTAAGGCCTCAAACTTCAAATAAGTGTCAAAAAAGTTGCGAAGAAGTGGAAATAACCAAGTGAAGCGTGAGAAATCATTCATAAACAAGGCATAATAAGAAAAACCATTCATCGACAAAACTGAGAAAGGGCCCCACAAATCACAATGTATCAAGTCAAGTACATGCGCAACAAGTTTATTCTCAACAATAGCCAACCTCTGACCTTTCGCCATAACACAGGGGGCGCAGGTCTAAGGTTTAGGCAACAAAGAGGAAAGCGAAAGTAAACCAGACTTCTGCAAACTGTAGATAACTGTTGCCGGTACATGTCCAAGTCGAACATACCAAAGCTCGTATGATGCCCGTCCTTTATTCTTATGTAAAAAGGAAACTAGTGCTGACTCGCCTCTGTCCAAGACGTAAAGGTCACCCTCACTGTGGCCCCTGCCCACGACTGCCTTGTAAACTTTGTTCTGGATGACAAAGTTTCGATCATCAAAGGTAACAAAGACATTTAAATCTCTCATCAGCTTACTAATAGACAACATATTTTTAGTAATCTCAGGAACAACCAGAACATCATGCAAACATAAATTATCAGAAAGCCGAAAATCACCAACATGAGATATTAGAATAGATGCACCATTTCTAACATAAACATTAGAATTACCAGAATAAGGGGTGACACTCTCAAGGCCAGATGCGGAAGACCCCATGTGAGTAGTCACACCGAAATCATTGTACCAGTCAGGTGTGCGAGTGGATGGCTCTAGCTGCATGGAGGACTGAAAACTTTCAGCCAAGTGAGTCGAGTCTGCACGACGGATCTGAGCCAACATCTTGTAACATGTCACAGCAAAATGACCGGGTCGACCACACCAGGTACAGTGTGGCCGACCGCAGCCTGAACTACCAGCCGGACCAGAACCGGACGACTGAGCAGACCAGCTGCCCCTTCTGTCTCGGCAACTGCCGAATCTGCCACCCTTGGCGGCGAGTGAGCCGAACGCGCAGCCGCCCCTCGCCGGTGCGTGGGGAACACGCGCCGGCCGAGGGGTTTTCGCCAACAGAAAATGTAACCGGCCGTGTTGCCGGCGCTGAGTGACCCTGTAAATTCTTTTTAAATGACTCATGTTTTTTTGCGCGATTCAGAACATCGGCATATGATGGCGTATGAGAAGAATTAATCAATGGGGCTGAAAAATCTTTAAATTCACATCCAAGAGCTGTAAAAAATCAAATAATTTGATTATCATTCGATACAGGAGAGCCCATAAAAGATAATTGCTCAAAAATATATTTGAGTTTGAGATGGAGTTCATGAACAATGCCAGTGTTACGTGAGCATCAGCACGAAGACGAAGAATGGTAGATTTGCTGCTATTCTAAAAAAATTGTTGCAATGCTATCTCAAATCTCTTTAGCAGTCGAACACTCAGGAATCTCAACAAGTGCTTCAGGAGTGAGGGAAGAGAACAAACGACTGCAGACTCTTTGATTTTCATCGACCCACTGATCATACTCCTCTTTAGCTATGTTGTAGGCGACAAGTGGATTCGTCTTGACGACACTGGAGGGACATGCTGTGACATCAACGTAAGGGGAATATGGCCGGCGGCGGAAGAGGAGGGAGAACGGGACATGGATTGGATCCATCAAGAAATTCTTAGAGCTTTTGAGACTTGAGAACATAGCCAGTTTGGTACTTCTAGAGAAGATAGTTGGATGGACTGATTTTAATTTGCATCATATGGATAAGAATTTGCATCATATGGATAAGGGTAATATAAGATAATTTTTCACTAGCCATGATGAATCACCGAAAAAATTTAATCTAAGAGGGAAAGAGAATAAATTTCGGCCGAGAGAGGCAGGGAGGGAAGTGGCCAAAATTTTTAGTGTTTAAAAAGTTGGATCAAAACACTACTATGATGATACCATGACAGAATAACTTCCCATAATAAAATTTATATTACGGACAACAATAAATAGAGTACAATAATTTTTTTTTAATAAAACTAGAACTCTATCTAATCATAAACCTAATTTATTCTAATATCATCCACGTCTTACCAGCTTTCCATATTACTTTCCTTTCCCTATTATAATGTTTCCCAAGATTTTGTCCAAAAAGTCAGCAAACATAATTGACTAAAGAAACAATTTCCACCGAAAAAAAGCTAGATATCTCTTGTCCCAATCGTGTCACGTATTAAAATTCATTCAACTTTTGCCACGGAGATTTTCAGTTAAAAATCAAACTGGAAAAGATGCAAGGAGTAAAATTTATACCTCTCTGAACATGCAGAGTTCAGCTTGAAACAAAGGAACTATAGCAAATTGACAAAACAGAACTGAGATATCTATCCATTGATGCATCATACATGGGATCACACACACAGAAACGAACACAAGGTCGATCAAACAGACGTGCTACCCGGAGAGAACGTATCGAAACCTGCCATTCTCATCTCCACATGTAGCTTTATTGATTACACGAACACACACAGTAAACACACAAACAAACACACTCCTTCAGAACCATATCAACTGTAGAAACATGCTAGTGCAGAATGGATCATATCCCCCTCAATGGGTAGGGCCGGTGGTGCCGCTCTGGTGGCCGGTACCCGGCAACTTCTCCTTGATCTTCTCCATGATCCCCTTCTTCTCATGCTGCCCTTCCGCTCCATACCCCTGTCCTGTAGTCCCAGCCGTAGTAGTGCTACTATACGGCGTCGTCTCATTCTTGTGCCCGCCCGGCATCTTCTCCTTGATCTTCTGCTTCAGCCCCTTCTTCCTCCTCCCTCCCTGCCCATCGTCCTCCGACTGCCACAAAAGAAGGATCAATCACAGTCAATCAGAATCCGATTCATTAAACTAATCGAAAAGTAGAAGAAAAAAAACAGGGCATAACAGGCCTATACGGTACTTACTGAGCTGGAGCTGGAGCTGCCGGAGCGGTGCAGAACGCCACCACCGCCTCCACCGGTGGCGTGGTTGTGCTCTCCTCCTACTCCAGTTCCGGTCTGGTAAGCGCCGGTGCCATGGTGGTGCTCTCCTCCTACTCCAGTCCCGGTTCCTACTCCAGTCCCGGTCGGGTAAGCGCCGGCGCCGACTCCGGTATGGCCGTGGACGGGGTTGCCGTGCTCGTCGGTCTGGCGGACTGGGTTTCCGTACTCGTCGAACTGAGGACCTTGGTTTCCGTACTGCGACATCTCTTATATGAAGAAGAAAATGAAAATTTGAGCAACTTTTGATGAAATGAAGAACTGAGATTTTGCAAGAAGCTTTTTCTCTCTCTTCCTTGCTGTGGATGAGAAATCAAAGGGAGGAAAGCGTTGATTATATAGGCGTGGAGGTTATGGGAAGTGCATGCATAGTGTGCAGGTGGATATCTGCATGCATCGACACGTTTGCTTCTGGAAGTATGATACGTGGCTTCTTTCTGATTTTTATAATCCCTCCGTCTCAGTTTAAATTGAACAGTAATCATTATTACGTAATTCAAGAAACATATTGGACAATTAATATGTTCACCGACGTATAATAACGGCAAATAAAAATTTGATATTTGAAAACTACTTGTTACGATGAATTCAACAATATCATATGTGATAATATTATTGTTTATATCAATTTAAATATGTGGTTAAAGTTAGACACTGAATAGTGATATAAAATGAAGTGAGCAATTTAAAGTGGGACGTGGAGTATCGTTATCTTTACTTTACACGTGTTTCGCTCCTAATTGCCTTATCCCCTTAAAATTAGACTACAGGAAATGTTGAGACTTTTGTGAAACATTCCAAAATGTTCGTACAAAGTTATTTGTTGAGAAAATATTATACTAAACCTATATATTTTTACCCGAAGTGTTAATAAAATTGTAAAATTTAAAAGTGTTAAAATAATTTTAAGTTATTGGAGAAAGTATAAAAATAATATTGTCAAACCTTGACGTGGAAAATCCTGTATTAACCATCACGAAAATGATTAAAATACCCTGTTTAGTTTTCTTTTAAAAAATTGTACCATTTTACTCTATAAAAATCTGAGGTTAGATCAATACTTTATATAAAAATATAAGGTTTGATCAGTACAACTTTAAATAACTTAAAGTTATATCAGTATATCTTTATTATTTGATAGATACTTAATTTTTAAAATATCTTATTTTATTTTATTAAAAGAAATCGTTCATTTCTCTTCCCAGACTCTATTTGTTTCTATTTATTTGGTTTATTCCACACAACATTTATAAAATACTCCCTCCGTTTTTCTATTTATGGCACCATAAGTTTACGTGTTTGAATTTAGGTAAAAAATGAATTGATGAAATTGAATGTAGAAAGTAAAAAGTTTCTATTTATGGCACATAAGTTTAGGTGTTTGAATTTAGGTAAAAAAAATGAATTGATGAAATTGAATGTAGAAAGTAAAAAGTAGAGTGAGTGGATGAAATTGAAGGACTCTTTCCAAAAATGGAAAAAGTGTCAAATAAAAGAAAACATTCATTTATAGTAGGTGTGTCATAAATAACAAAACAGATGGAGTATATAATTCTAATCTCTTCATATATTATCTGATTGTCCTTTTAAATCTGATTTCTAATTTAATTAATTCATATTATTGGTTAATAAAATTTAATTATTTTATATTATCACTTTAAGGATCTCAATTTTCTTTCTTCAGGATTTCAATAATGTTTGATACTGTGGGAGGTGGGAGTACAATCTCTGGGGGTTCCTTCCTAGAAGATGTCGGTGAGTCTGGGCTGGGCTGGGCTGGGCTGAAGGGCTGGAATCTAAGCCCAAAACAGCATTATTATTTTTTAAACAACATTAATAACCCCATTTTTTTGTTGTTTGTTACCCTAAATTCATATTTTAATTAATATCGAAAAATTGTCAATTGAAAAATGAAATGTGTCATTGATGAAACCTGTTAAAATGCATTTAAATATATGTCGGCGAGAGTAGAAAGGACTAGATCTGACGTCCACTAAAATATGTCGGCCGTAGAAAATTTTGGAGAGATATGGGCACAAAGTGATTGAGTTAAGTAAGCCCCTCTTCATTTTAGTTTATTTAGTGCTAAATTTAATGTATTAGTATTAAATTTAGTTTATTATATTTAAATTTAATTTATTAGTGATGAATTTAGTTCATTGGTGTTGAATTGAATTTATCGGTAGTTTATTTTGAAGAAAAATGAAAAGAATGAATCTCAAAATGATATTGTATGCTTAACATATTTTATTTTTATACTTATTACTCACCAATAACGGCCGAGAACTCAAATAAATATTTATTTTTTATTTTTATTTTCAGTACTGAGTTTATTGATATTGAATTTAATTTATTTGTACTAAAATGTGATAAAATTAAACTCAAATAGACAGGGCTAAATTGTCAACATGCATGTAAATACATGTAGCTGAGTGTAAATAAGTGTTCCACCATTTTTTAAAATTTTATTTTTGTCGAATCTAATAGAAAGTGATTGAGTAGAACTAAATAAATTAAATCTAGCTAAATGAATATTGATATTGATACTTTTGAAAGCTAGGTTTCCCACGAGCTAGATAGTATAATATATATACTTCATATATATATATATAGCCAGATAGTATAATATATATATACTTCATATATATATATAGCTAGATAGTATAATATATACTTAAAATTATATTTAATTCATATTTCATGACCATCGATATATTTTGTTATATACAATAACGAACATCATGTCAAATGTTTTTGAATTCTCTGTAAGGTATAGTTTTTAAAAAGTAAAATTTTATAGGAGTAGTTTGTTATTGTGCACAACTAAAGCTATTTGTGGTCAAACATATATTGAGAAAATATCATTAACAAAAGGATATAAATAGAGGACCAGAGGGAGTAGTAGAATTTAATTAATTAATCTATAAAACACTCACATACATATTTCTATATATATATTGTTTCGCAAACACCATGAATTGTAAAAATATGGATTTAATTGCCAGATGAGCTGAGCTGATAAAAATGGTGGTCAGTATGTGAAAAATTTACGGGTTAGTAATTGTGTGTTTGTATTCATGTTTTGGGTACATTATATAGAGGTAGGTACAACGACCTATACAGAAAAGGGAATTTTTTTAAATCTAATTACAATTACAAGTAATATTCACATAATATTGTTATTCCTTAATACTCCTCCTCAAGTTGGAGCATGGGGATCAGAAATGCTCAACTTGCCAAGCAAAAAATGAAACTAATTCCGTCCGAGAATTTTGGTAAACAAATCTGCAGGTTGATCAGTCGTGCAAATATGATGAGTCACAAGAGTACCAGATTGTACAAAATCACGGACAAAATGACAATCAACCTCTATATGTTTTGTACGTTCATGGAACACTGGATTAGCCGCAATGTGTAGAGTAGATTGACTGTCACAGAGCAGATTGACTGTCACAAAACAGTCGCATAGGAGCAGTATGCACAACACCCAAGTCATATAGCAAAGACTTAAGCCACAAAACCTCACAACATGCAACATCCATAGCATGATACTCCGCTTCCGCAATAGAACGAGAAATTGTAGGTTGCTTCTTAGTCTTCTATGAAACCGAAGAATCACTAATCGTCACAAAGTGCCCAGACAATGAGCGACTCGTGATGGGGGCAGGCAGCCCAATCGGAATCACTATAAGCAGTCAACTGTAAAGAACTACGTGAAGAGAGAAATAAATCTTGACCCGGATGACTCTTCAAGTAGTGAAGAACATGTGTTGCAGCTTACCAGTGAGGAACACAAGGAGACTTCATAAACTGAGCAAGTGTATGAACAGAATTAACTAAGCTTAGGACAAGTAATAGTCAGGTAAATGAGGTGACCCACCAGTCGACGATACTGCTCAGTGTCATCATAAAGGGGGCCTTCAACCTTCGCAAGGTCATGTTGTTGCTCCATAGGGAAGTCAGTCGGTTTAGAGGCTGACAAACCTGTGTCAGATAAGACATCCAGAGCATATTTCCTTTGTGAAAGAAACATCTCATCTGGTCTTCTAGCAATCTCTATACCCAAGAAATACTTAAGTGTACAAAGATCCTTCATATGAAAGTAAGAGCTCAGATATTTCTTGAACTCGGAGATGAGCGGCGAAGAACTACTAGCAATGACCAAATCATCCACATAGACAAGTAAACTGAGCCACGAGTAAAAGCAAAGAGAGAGTAATCTACCTTACTATGAACGAAAACCAAATGCACATAAAGCCTGATCTAATTTTGCAAACCAATTGCGAGGAGCTTGCCGAAGACTATAAAGAGATTTGTGAAGTCGACAAACCTGACCAAGAGGCGCAGAGTAGCCCGGTGGAGGTCGCATAAATACCTCCTCATGTAAATCACCATTTAGAAAAGCATTATGCACATCCATCCGGTGAAGTTCCCAACCACGAATAATAACTGATAAAAATAGACGAACCAAACTCATCTTCGTAAAAGGAGAAAATGTCTCAGTATAGTCAATACCTTCCTTCTGGCGATTTCCAAGAACCACCAGTTGAGCTTTGTGATGCTCAATGGTACCATCAGATTTGAACTTGGTATAGTACACCCATTTTCATCCGATAACAGTTTTATGCAGTGGTAAAGAAGACAAAGTCCACGTCTTATTGCGCTTAAGTGCATTAATCTCATCAGTTATTGCATCACACCAATAAGCATACTTTGAAGGCTCAGCATAAGTGGTGGGATCTACACTAGAAGTTACTGGACCCAAAAATCTAGAATGTGTACTAGAAAATTTATCAAAATTTACAAAATTAGTTAAAGGATAAAGAACACCTGAGGAATGTAATGGTGTAGGTGTGGTAGTAGCAGTGGGGGAGGGGGGTTATTAGCATTAGCAACATAACAAACATAATCTTGCAGATAAGTAGGAGGTCGACGATCGCGACCACTGTGTCGTACAGAGGGCAGCTCAGCCGCAGGTGGCGGCGCAAGGGACAAAACCGGCGGCGGAGGCGAGGTAGGCGGAGGAGTCACCAGAGCGATGGGCGACATCGGAGATGTGAGAGTGGCATCCGGTGGTGCGTGAAGCTCGACAAACTGTGACGCATCCGGCATGTGCAGCTCAGTCGGCAACACCGCAGACGCCGGAGGTAGAGAAGAGGCCGGCGTCGGAGAATGTTCTGGCGGCGGTGAAAAGACTGTCGTTGCTAAGGTGGCTTACGACGGTAAGGCATCCGATGTCACAATATAAGGAAACTAGTCTTCATAAAAATCAGCATCCCGACAGTTAAAGAAAGTACGGGCTTCCAGATCATAAAAGCGATAGCCTTTCTTTCCGGCTGAATACCCAAGAAACAGACATCGGCGACTTCTTAGAGCAAACTTGTCACGGAATCTGGGAATGTAGGAAGCAAAGCACAAACAACCAAATACGCATAAAGCTTGATAGTTGGGAGGACGTCCATGGGCAATTCAAATGATGTGAGACCATTAAGTTGCTTCGTCGATGTCCGATTGATTAAATAAGCAGCAGTAAGTACACATTCTCCCAGAACTCAGTAGGCAGATTGGCTTGAAAACGTAAAGCACGACCACATTTAACAAATGACGATGCTTGCACTCAACACGACCATTCTGCCGTGGTGTATCAACCATAGATGTCTAAAAAATAATCCCAGACTCAGCAAAGTATGATCTCAAAGGTAGAAATTCATAACCATTATCAGCCCGGACACGCCAAACCATACGGCTAAGCAGGTTCTTGATTAGAGCACAAAATTTAATAAATCTAGATGCTACACCAGACTTAGCAACTAATAAATAAACCCAAACAGATCGGGAATAATCATCAGCTATAATCAAAAAATAAAATGCACCACTATAAGATGGTGTTTTATAAGAACCCCAAACATCACAATGTATTAATTCGAATAAAAAACTAGCATTTGAAGAACTCAAAGGAAAACTATGTCTAGTCTGTTTTGCTCTATGACAGACAAAGCAAGGAACAAAAACATTATTTGTGCTAAAATCAAGAGTAGAAACAGAAGACAACACCGTAGAGGAAGGATTCCCAAGACGCTGATGTCATAAATTAGGAGAAGAAATGAAGCAACTGTCGGAATAGACTGCGAGATATGAGGACGAACATTCGTATCCAGCAGACGAAACCAATAAACCCCCCTTGTTGTTCACTCACACCAATCACAGTCCTCATACTGATTTTTTGTAAAATACAATAATTTTTAGTAAACAAATATAGACATTTTAATGAAGATAACAATCTTGAACATAATAATAAGTGACATTGCAGAAAAGGTATGTAGAGAACATGAGTAAGAGTAACATCCCCAAAAGCGAATAGAACCATATTGGGTTGCAGATGACACAGAACCATCAGAGAACCCTTGTCACCAGTCATGTGATATGAGGCTCCTGAATCAAGAATCCATTGTAAAGTAGACTTACTTGATCCATGGTCAGACACATCATTAAACTAATTAAATAAATGTAGGGTCGTACTCCATTGGTCATCAGACAGAGCAGGACCAAAGTCAGAGCGAGCAAGAGTATAGTGCGTTGCAGCGGCGACGTGGCTAGGAGGTGACACCGCGGCGAAGCCGAGTGGGCGACGGTCGGCTGATTCGGCCCCGTCTTCTTGATCTTATGGTTCAATTCTTTGAACCAATCTGGTACGCCGCTGAGCTTGAAATAGGTATCTTTGTCATGACCCTTGCGATTACAATGTGTACAAATCAAATTCTCACGATCATCTGAAGTGAGAATAGTTGTCGAAGAACATGATGGTGGTGAACGTCGTGCAGCATACGCCATAGAGCCAATCGAAGTCTTACGAGACTGAACAACAACTCTGTGATTCTCCTCGTGAGCAACAAGGGCATATACTCGCATGACTGGTGGAAGTTGATCGGTGGTCATGATGTTGGATCGCAAGGTGTGATAGCCTTCATTAAGACCCATGAGAAATTGGTAGATCATATTTTTCTCACGTTCATGGAAGGCACTAGCAGCATGGTTGCAAGTGCATAGTGGTTTACAAGCTTTACGGGTGCAAACTAAAAGAGGCTAAAGGGAGTTGTAATCACCAAACAACTTCTTCATTTTGCCAAAATAAATTATTATGCCGACAGTTATAGATATCTTCACGCATCTGCAGAATTTTTGAACCATTCCCAAGAGTAAATCGTGTCTTAAGATCATCCCACAATTCCTTAACTGTGGCATAATAGCTAGTAGAAGAACACAATGGTGGATCTAAACTCTATAAAATCCAACATACCATGGTAGCATTAATTCTAGGCCACTCAACCGCATCAGGATGATTATCTGGAGGTTTGGTAATGGTTCCATCAATGAAACCAATCTTCTTCTTGGCAAGCATATCACCACAAATGGTGTTAGACCATTCAAGGTAATTCTTTTCACTTTTAAGTACGACGGGACAGATTGACAAACCGGAAACGTCGTTAGTACTGAGGAAGTAAGGGTCATGCAGAGATTGACCAGTAGGAATAGATCCTCTAGAGCCAGATTGTAGTTGCAACTGTTTGAGTAAAGTTGCAATCACATCGGCAGCATTGACATTCTGTAACTTATTATCCTTGGCTTCAGCAGCAATGCGGGCTTGATCAGCAGCATCAGAACCAAAACCAGAAGCAGACATTGCGGATCAACAGTAGAGGCAGATCGGCAACACGAGCAAGTTAATGCGGTGGCGCGGGAAAATACGGTGCAGCGGCGCATGCGGAAGATCGGCGGCGAGTGCGGAAGATCGGCGGCGAGTGCGGAAGATCGGCGGCGAGTGTGGATCAGGAAGAACGTCGGACGGATCGGCACAGCGGGAGCTGGTGAGCGGCGGCGGGGGGCGGCGATCTGGCGATGGACAGGGAGCTACGAACGGCAGAGATGGCGGCGCGTGAATGTAATGCGCGGGCGTCGGGGTAATAATCATGAAGAATTTGGGATCTGATACCATGAAGAATTTACGGGGTAATAATTGTGTGTTTGTATTCATACTCTGGGGTATATTATATAGAGGTACAAAGACCTATACAGGAAAGAAAAATATTATAATCTAATTACAATTACAAGTAATATTCCCATAATATTGGTATTTCTCAATAGCATGATATTATACTAGGTGAAACAATCGTTCAGAAAACTACTCTCCGTCCCAACTCAAATTGCACAACAATCATCATTACACTGTTCAAGAAACACATTTTACCGTTAATATGTTTAACTACGTATAATAACGGCAAATGCGAAAGAAAAGTATATTATATGCCGCTTCTCTTCGTCATCATCCCCAAACTCTGAAACAAAAGCTTCAAACCATTCTGCAAAATACGTTAGAAACAACCAAGAAAATAAGAAGATTCATAAATTAATGACGAATAACATAGAGTTTGGTCACCAATGGTCCAATACCTGTTGAAGAATATGAGTAGAATATGTAGAATGTTGGAAGAAATAATTAGTGTTATGGCTTTTGGGGAAGGAGTAAATTTATAAAACTGAATATCAGTAAGAAACTTGGATATCGATATGAGTCGCGTTAACGTACGCTTTCCTTAAAGAGTAATTCGACCCGGTTA
>JAULKM010117697.1:4425-21592 GCA_032355605.1 Rubia tinctorum | reverse complement strand
CCACCCCCCAGCCGCCACCCCGCCCTCCGCCTCCCTCTCCCAGTCCCTCACCCTGCCGAACCATTGGAAACCCTAGCCACCCCATAGCCACCCTCCGTCGCTCGCCGTCTCCAGACCTTTCTCTGTCACTAACCAACACCCCTATAGCCGTCGGCCGCCACTTGTGCTCTATTCATTTTTGAAAGCCCTAGCTACCTCATGGCCATCTTTTGTCGCTTGCTGTCCCCAGACTTTTCTCCGTCGCTCGCCACCACCCCATAGCCATCGGCCACAACTCTCGGCGTGCTTTGTTAGTCAGAGTTTCATCAGAGTTCTCAAACAGGCAAAGAAGCCCTTTTTACTAGAAAAAAAACGGGGAAGAAAGAAACCCATAAAAGAAACGGGGAAGAAGGGGAGGGGGATTTTCCTTTTTCTTTCTTTTTATTTTTTAAGTTAAGGGTAAAAGTGTTTTTCACCATAATCCGACCAAATGACCATTGACTAAAATGTCAACGGAGTCAAACGTTATTTTGGCACTTTTTAAAATATCAGGGTTATATTGGCACTTTTACCCTAAAGTCAATGTCATTTTAGCACTTTACTCTAATTTTTTATGTGGGATAATTCAGTATGTGAGGAGTGAGGGGTTAATTAAAATAGGACATGTGGCAAATGAGTGAATTTTAAAAAATGCAAAATGCAAAAATGCAAAAAATTAACCTTTGACCCCACTCACTTGTCACATGTCCTATTTTATTTGGCCCCTCACCCCCACATACTCAACTCCCCCACATAAAAATATTTCGAGGTTCAACTCAAAGCGAGGCCTAAACACGATTCCATTGAAATAAATATGAATTCTACTTTCTACCGGTTAGGAGATTAATCGTTCTGACTATTATCGGTTTTTCAATTTTTTTGAACAGCCATATCCAAAATTAGGAAAGACTGAACATGTGCCAGAAAAGTGAGGTAGGATAAAAATATAATTTTAAATACTTTTATAAGTTGGATGTTTGTTTGTTTCTTCTTTATTTTTTTCTTGAAGAACGTTTATTTCTCTTTGGTTTTAATAAAAAAAATATATATTTTCTCTGTTTCACTATATTGAGAAAATCACATGTTAGATCAACTAACAGTTACACCAATCATAAAAAATCTCGTTTGAATAACTTTCAGAACAAATTATAATTAATTATACCTTGTTATATATTTAAAAAAAATTAGTCTCCTGCTAGACAGTCTAAACTTTAGGAAGGGGAAAAGCAAACCATCTTCCTATAGATTTTGGGGTCGGCACGTAGTTTAAAAAAATTGTGCCTTACTTAAAAAGTCAAAGAACCGCTCTCTCTATATCAATTCCGAGATAACCGATCTCTCTTCAATTAAATCTTCCCCAAATCTTCATCCCGATTTTGCTGAATCTGATCTTCATCACAAAAACCAAACCTCCTCGCAATCATGACAAATTCACGTCGGAATTCAGCAGCATCTTGACGTAATCAAAGCCATGACCACGGACGAAGATTTAGTTGAAGCTTCAAACCACGAGCAACGTGAAGATTTGACTGGGTAAGTATATTTCTGCTCAAATCTGCTTCAATTTGGGTTGCGTTGAGATGAATATGATGAATACGATGTTTTGGTTGTTCGAAACATGGGAAAAGCACAATCGACAAGCAACATGAATCTCAACACACAAATCGGGAACTTGCTACAATATCCGAGCAAAAAGATGAAAATTATGGCCATGAAGAACATGGAATTCTGAAAATCATGGGTAAACTACATTGAGCTGCAGCAAGCACTACAGAATCTGCAAAAAAATATATTAAAAATTGAGGCTTATTGTTTATCTGCTAATGTTTATATATACATAATGAGGTTTATTGTTATTGAGTTGATGTTTGTATTGCAATGCTAGTACGTTGAGTTGTGACTAGGAATCCTTGATCAGTTAATCTATATCCATTATATGAATGATGTTCCTTATTTTTTTGTTGGTGCGTCCTGATGATGTGTGAAGGATATATAGCACGAGTATCCTGTTCTTTTTCTATTGTTGTTTAGTATACGTGAAGATAAGGTTGCTTTTTTTAGGTATTCATAATATAGCATGAGGTTCTTGGTTTCTCTGTTGAGGTTTATATATAGTTAATGAGGTTCATTGTTGTTCATGTTTGATGTTTATAAAACAGGAGCTGATAATGAAATACAAGAAATAGATGTTTAAGATTGCTTGAAAGGAATAACAGCAAGAATATGGGAAGAGTTAGAAAACTTATACCTCTGCTACTCCAAAGTATGAGTTTTCAGTTTACAAAAATCAACAACAAGCAGAACAAATGACGATAAGTTGAAGGGTAGATACTATACATGTTCTTGTGAAGGCATAACGAACAACAAGTCCTTAACTCCTGCAGTTGAGAATAACAATAGGAAGAGGAATGAATTGTTTCCAACAAGAAAAGATTGCAGAGCTAAGTTGTTTATCAAGCTGATCGAAGATGACATGTACACAGTACATCAATACGTCATAACTCACAACCATAAACTCACCAATCCTCAATGGCAACATCTGCATCAAAGTGAGAGGAAAATAGGCCTCGAAAAGGGAAGATCAATCGCAGCGATGGAAGAAGCTTGACTGACACCAGCTGATTGATACATGTATATGGTAAATAATGTTGGATGTGAGAACTTTCTCAGGCTCACCATTAGGGACCATATAAATTATGTGAGTTGACTCAGAATGATACAAATAGAAGCTGGAGATGCTCAAAAATTAATCGATATGCTCATAGAACATGATGAAAAAAGAAGAAGGGTTATATTTTAGGGTAAAGCTCGACAATAAGGGAAGAATGTCTGCACTATTCTAGAGGGATTCCATGATGGCTGAGGATTTCAAGATATATGGCGATTTGTTGGTTTTCAATACGACGTATCGAACTAGCAAATACAACCTCATATGCGCTCCCTTTGTCGGTCTCAACAATCATAGAAGGAATTTCATTTTTTTATGTGCCTTCATCAACGACGAAACTGCATAAACATTTGTGTGGTTGCTGAAAACATTCAAGAAACGCATGGGAGAAAATGAGCCTATTACAATTTTCACAGATAAGGATCAAGCCATAACAAAGGCCATACATGAGGTATAATCCACACACATTTTTCTTCTTGTTTATGTGTGAATAATATAGCATGAGGTTTCAATTTTTACTGATAATGTTTAAATAATTTGGCATGAGGTTGTTCTTTTACCTACTAATGTTTTGTAAACCTGAGGTTGAGGTTGCTGTTTTTTTTGCTGATATCTAAATCATATGGACCGAAGTTTATATTTTTACAGATAATGTGAATAATATAACATGAGGTTATTTTTTCCTACTGCTTCTTTGTAAATATAAAGTGCAGGTTGCTTTTCTTTTTGGTTGATGTCTAAATAACAGCAATTGAGGTTTCCTTTTTTCTAATAATGTTTGAGAACCTACAGTTGAGGTTGATTTTTTATTATTATTTATGTGTGAATAATATGGCTTAAGGTTTATGTTTTTCCTTATGATGTTTATGAACCTGCAGATGATGTTTGAAAAATCTAGCTTCACACTATTTATGCCTGCAAATAACCTAGTGTTTACTTGCGTATTTTGGTGGCATGTGTACTCAACACAAGGCATATGCTTTGTATATGTCAGATAAAACAAAATACAATGAGCCAATACAGAATTTTGAGGAACGACTCTAAATTCAACAAGGCATTTCACAAGTGCCTTATGTTTTGCACAAATGAGGATGAATTTGAGAAAGGATGGGCATAAATGATCAACAAATATCAACTACATGTTCATACTTGGTTCAAGAAACTGTACACGCTTTGAGATAAATGGTCCACGACCCTAAGTAAGGACTACTTCCCAACTAGGACATTGTCTTCCTAAAGAAGTGAAAGCACCAATGTTGTCGTTAGCTTCAAAGCATCAAAGACTGCAACGGTCAACAAATTTTATCAGATCTACAGTGCAACGATCCATAAATGGAGAATCAAAGAAGTAGACAATGAGTTCTATTGTTCCAAAGCAAGACCAAGAGACAAAGAAGAAGGTCCAGCAATTCTCAAACACGCAACAAGATTCTACACGCACAGGATCTACAAAGATTTCAAGCTACAGTGGGAAATCAGAATGGCATCGAGAGCATTTCTTATAATGAATGGAGGAACCTTGTGCATTTATGAATTTATGCACGAAAATAGTACCTCAAAATCATAATCAGTTCTATATACAATGCCAAGAGCAACTAAGCAGGCAAAAGTGAGATGTTCTTGCAAACACTTTGGTGAAGTCTGGCTCCTCTACAGTTGCAACCTACGTGTACTATACTTGTACAACGAAACAAGAGTCCCGGACGAGTACATAAGTTTGAGATGGACTAAGATGGGAAAATGGAAATCTAGAACAACGAAACAAAGATCTCATGCACAATATAGGTAATGAATTCTGTCAATATTAATTCAGTTCTGGACGAGTTTTTATGAATTAAATAATAGTGTGAACATCTGATGTTTTAGCACTTCTTGTGATGTTTTTATACTTTTGAATGTGGTTAATATTTTAAGCAGTGATGTTTGCAGTTTGAATACTTATGATTGTTGAGTTTCAGATGACCTTTTTTGAATGAAATAGTAGTATGATTAGTATCTGAACTTTTTAGTACTTTTATTGATGTTTCTATGATTCTGGATGAGGTTACTACTCCTATCAGTGATGTTTGCATTTTGAATACTGATGTTCTTCCAAACTGCCTTGATTGTATACGTTTCCTTGATCGCTATGTACCAGCACTGAGTGACAAAATACCATGGTGTCAACAAATGACAAGTAAATTCAAAATTTGGTATTAAAGAGTGAAGGAAACATTGAAGGGAGAAGAATTTTGGAAGAATCCTATGATAACCACTCAACCATCATCAACGCTCTAGCCTCACACGTCGAAGAGCCTATAGTTTCATAAACCAGCATGATAACTCAAGCAGGAAGCAAACTTGCACCAACTATCTTTAATCTGAAATATACAATGACAAAGGGAATGAGCATTGAAAGGAAGAAGTCAAGTGCCAGTGAATTTGACTCCAGGACACCAAACTCACACTTGTTTTGATTTGTTTTGTGTAAACATGAAGTTGTTGTGCTCAAGTTTTTATGTAATACTGGATTTAAGTGTTATGGTTATGTATTCTGCTGAAATTATCATAACCTCATCATATTATGTAGGGCAAACAATTTAGGAGTCCCCTGAACTCCCTCCGTCTTTTACCTTTAGCCCCTAATTTTTTTTGAACACTTTTGGCCCCTAAACTAATAAAACTATTAAGTCATAGCCATTCCGTCTAGTTAAAACATTAACTTCAGTAAAAAAATGTCGATTTTAGGGGCAAATTAGTAATTTCATATTTTCCTTTTTCTTTTCTCATTTTCATTTTTCTTTTCTCCTTTTCCTTGTTCCTTTCTCTTTTTCTTTTTCTTTTTCCGTCTTCCATTTTCTTTATTTTTTTTCCTTTTCTTTCCACTTTTCCTTTTCTCAAACCCTTTCCCCTTCCCTTTCTCTTTTTCCTTTTTTTTCTTTTTTCCTTCTTCCATTTTCTCTATTTCTTTTTTCCTTTTCTTTCCACTTTTCCGTTTCTCAAACCCTTTCCCCTTCCCTTTTCCATCTCTCCACTGAGTTTCTCCACCTCAGCCCATTTCTCAGCCACCTTGCCCTCTACACCCCCTCCCTCTACCACCCCTACTCTTCTTGCCGCCAACGCCAGCCAGAACTGATGAAACTTATCAGTGGCCCACTGGGCCTTTCTGAGTAGCGCGATTGTGACGTTTATCTCATTTCTCGGCCCATCGAACTCAATCAAAGCACTGACATTCTCCCTATTCACCATCATCCCAGTTCTGATCCCCCTCCGCCTGGTGACCTCGCTCCGCCTCCGGCCACCCCACCTCCACCACCTATTGATCTCCATCGCCTCACCCCTTTCAACAGCTGACCTATCAATCTTCCCACAGTCCCTGCCCCGACCACCAGCACCATCATCCCTGCCTAAGTCCTTGCCACCACCGTCTCGCCCCAAACCCTAGTCAGGCCTTTTCCCCACCACCTCTGTCCTAACTCAAACCTCCTGCCACCGCCATCCCAGCTCAAAACTTTGCCCAATCGATCGTCCCCACCACCTCACGCCGCTGAAGACGATGGCTGAAGAGAAAATTTGGAAAAGTGTAAAAGACTAAAAGAACAGGAAATGGAAACGGAAACGGAAAGGGAAAGAGGAATGGGGAAAATAAAAGAAAAAATGGGAAAAAAGAAATAGAAAATTGGGAAATGATATATTTGCCCTTAACATTAACGTTTTTACTGAAGTTAATGTTTTTTAGACAGAAGGGTCACGACTTAGCATTTTTGTTAGTTGAGGAGCCAAAAGTGTTCAAAAAAAAGATATATAAAGGACTAAAGGTGAATGATGGAGGGAGTTCAGGGGCCTCCCAAGTTGTTCGCCCTATTATGTAAGAGCCTCATTTCCTGATAAGGAACATTATTAGCATTTCACATTCCTTGGTTACCTATTTTTGAATTGTTCAAAGTTTGAATATCAAATATTTTTACTACTTCTACTAATGTTTATATAATACTGAATGAGGTTACACTTTTTAGCAATGATGTTTGCAGTTTCTAGTGATGTTTCTATAATACTTCTAGTTAAATTAATTTATGCAAGAATTTTATTTTCCAAATGAGGAACATCATTATATAACAATTGAACCTCATTGCATTATACCAAAACCTTAAATCCTCAATCACAAACATACAACAACATATGTAAAGCATCAGTAATAATTCAATAATAAACCTCATTTCAAAAAATAGAAACCTCAATAAGTGAAATCAAGATTGCATTCAAAAACTTATAGGCAAAACCTCATCATATAATATATAAACTTCATTTCCAGATAAGGAACATCATCATCTTTATGACATTCATTATTTACCATTTTTTACACTTTGCAAAAGTATGTTCCCTATAGTTTAGAACCTCATTACATAATACTAAACCTCATAAGACTCAATTCCAAAACATACAACAAAATAAATAAAAAACATCAACGTAATTCGAATAAACCTCATTATATAACATAGGAAGGTCTTCATTCAAGAAAAACATTCAAATTACAACATAAAAATACAGCCTAATCTCAAGAGGATGGAACAATCCACAGAGATTCAATTCCATGAGAAAAAGGATATGGGTGACTAGCATCTAAATAATCTATCCTCCCATCTTCAAGATCATAAGCCCTTGCCTCCGGTATGCCATCACCCAAGAAATGATTACGCATGGCTTCACCGGTGAGATAGATGCAATTTGGGTTCACAATATTATCAGAAAATGACGAGGCATCAACCAACAGATATGCATTTTTTCCTTAAAACATTGCATCTTTTCCCAAACCTGCAAGTTTTTTCCACTAGCAGTTTGTCACGTCTAATTCGATGATTTCAAACATCGAATGAAATCTGACATAACACCTAACTAAAAGAAACCTGTCATCTGATGATTCCACAAGATGATTCTCTGAACCAAACCTAAACTTATCAATTACAAAGGGAATATCACGGAGTATGAGCTTTTCCATACCGATATCTGATCCAAAGGGATCCCAAAACTAGTTTCACAAACTGAATCATTATCCAAAGTTGCATAAAACCTATCATTATGAAATTTAATATCACAAAACTTGTAAATAGGTTTAACCTCCATTCAGGTCTTATCTCAAGACTTCCAAACTCCCAAACTGCCTGATTCAAAAATCACCATAAGAACAAATTTTAAAGACAAAGATTGATTGACGGACAAAACGCCTTTCCTTGTGTAAGTGTACTCATCAATAAGGTTTTTTCCGCAATTAGGAAGTTCAATTTGCACACCCGAGAAAGGGTTGAACAAAGAAGCATCACCTGAAATATCAAATATGAGGAGCCACCCGAACCTCACCTCAATACATTTTCTTCCACTCAGTGATAGTGCCTCATGCAAACCTTCATTTTCATCAAGCTATAAAACTCCCAATTTTCACTATTTGTTTTCCTTGTGAACATGACTAGAGGGATATTACTCCCCTTGAAGAAACTCTTACTCATAGCGCCTCGCCAAGAAGTGCAAACCCCTATAAACGTTATGAAATCATCAAGCAATGGAAGACGAACTGCAAACTCAATCAACAAATCATCTTCAAGAGATGACCAATTTGGAAAGAATTTCATGTTTTCAAGTTTATGAACGAAAAAAGTACTCTTTATTTCAAATCAGTAAATGAAAGAATGAAGAAATGCAAAATGAAGAACGTTAAAAAAAATTAAGTCCCTACATATAAAGATGCGAGAAAATAATGGTTCATTAATAAGATTCATTAAAGTTTCATTGTTTTTTTCAAGAGACATAAAAATACACAGAGAATTGGAAACCTTTAGTCATTGTAGTAGCTATAAAAATGCAAAAAATGTTACAAAGCTGAACATTTAAGCAGAATGGTTTGTGTATTTATTTTTTGAGGTTAAAAAGAAATTGATATGTTGTTGTATGGAGTAGAATGTCATCATATAATCTACAAACCTCATTTCTAGAGGAGGAACGTCATTAGTATTTTGACATTTCTAGGTTACCAATTTTTAAACTGTGTAAACTATGTTGTTGTATAAATGAGAACCTCATTAGACAATTACATAATATATGAACCTCTCTTGGGTCAGTCGAAACTTAAAATTTATTAACTACCTGTCTTACATCAAGCTTGGATTTTTCAAATAATTTTATCTTTCAACAATTGCAAGAACATCATTAGTCATAAAACCTGGTCAAAATAAAAACTAAACTGTAACATAAATTCTAGGTACACAACCTAATTATCATATAGAGTATTCAAATCATCAATCTTGAATTCAACATCACCAAGACCAGGATTTAAAACATAAAAATCTAAACACTTCAAATCATCAATAATCTAACACAATTTAAGCCATTACAAATCTAAAAACATCAATATCATTGAAGCTGCACATTCCTATCAGTATTTTGACAATTTACTGTGAACCTAAGTAGATCAAATGACGGGATCTCAACAGGCTTTTTCTTATTGTCAAATACTTCTTTGATCATTGCATCAATCTGAGCAAGTGACGCATGCGCATACGCGTCATCTAAATCCATAGCGGGAAGAGTTGGAAGAACCTCATTCTTATCAACTGTAGGACTTTTTTGGTGATCTTAGAAATGAAATCAGCATACTGGTCACTAGCAATTGAAATGAACCTCTTGAACTTCATCATTGCAACATCTAAAAGCTACCAAAACAAAAAGGAAAAACTCAGAATATCATAAAACTCAGGACATTGTAAAACAAAGCAAAAAATTAATAAAAACTCAAAACCATAAACAAACATATAAATAAGAAATCTCAGCATGAAAACCGTAAACATCATCATACAAAATGAAAACCTCATCACAAATAACATGAAGCACAAAAAAAGTGAAGAGCAATCAATGAAACCTCTTCAAATTCATAGCATCTAAAGACTACCAAAACTAAACAAACAAAAAAAACCCAGCACCATCAAGAGTTTAAACTCGAACTCAGTGTATCAAAAACTTAGTAAATAAAAAAAGCACCTTATGAAAAAATCAAAACCATCAATAATCATACACATCATAAACCTCATCATAAAAACATGAACCTTGTCATACAAAATATGAACCTCGGTATGGAAATAGAAAGCTCATTGGAAAGAAACTGAAATCATTCAATGCAGTAGAAACTTACACATTTTGCAGTGCGCTCAATTTGTTCATCATCCTCCACACCATCAGGAAACTTCAGCTTAATGAAACGATGCTTGATGTTCTTCGAACACGATGACCCAGCAGCAAAAGAAGAATTATTAGTGATCACGACAGCTCCAACCAACGCCCCATTATCAGTCAATGGAAAGTGTCGAGTGCTTCTCAAAATACCAGTGAAGTCTCCACGAAGATATAAATTACACCGCTTCTTCATGATTTATGTATTCCAATGTTGGTGTAATGGCAACTTGAAAGGATCAATAACTCTGGGAATTGGGTAGCGGTAAAAGAAAGCCAGAAGAGAATGATCAAACAAGCATTCACACAAATAAACTTGTATGAATTCTTAACTCTAAAAACAAATGCACAAAACCTCTTCAATATAAAAATACACAAATCAAAGATGGATATCATACAGACATTATCTAATAAGCTCACAATCTGCAAATCTACACTACTACGAGTAGCAAGAGCCAAAAAATATGCAAACACAAACATAACAAAAACCTTCTTAAATTCATCCATCAAATCATCGCATACCAAATCAAGGAAAGCATGATGCAAATCCTTCACACTTATAATATCATCCTTCGTTGCATACGTTTCAAACCAACTAAGCCTAATCAATTTTTCAGCAGCAATGACACCCTTAGCTAACCTCTCACAACTAACTCAATAATAGCCCGCTCATATGTATAAAGTTTAAACATATTATAAATATCATTCCTATCCAAAGGATATCTCTCATTACCCAAATTATGTACAAGAACAGTGGAATTGAAATTCATTATCAAAAACTGAACCAAATCTATAGGCACATACCTAGTCTTGAACTTCAACAGACCACCAAATCCAATTTCTTCAACTGCCCTAATCTGTGCAAGAGTCAAAATCTCCAATACTTCAACAAACTTATCAAGCTGATACATGGACTTGAAGCTAGCACTGGGAAGAAAGCCAAAAAAAATTGGAACCTCAAACAAAGAGGACAAATTACAACAATGAGAAACAGAACACCAGTACAGACTACCAACAATTCAAACCAGAACCTTAACATGGAAATACAAACCTCGTCATTATTACATGTTATATAAAACTCTCTGTTATAAACCTTAGTTATAAAAAATAAACATCATTAAAGGCTACAAAAATCAAAATCAGAACCTCAAATTGGGGAACACAAAACATCACTACAACTACCGAAAAACTCAAAATCAGAACCTCAAAAAGGGAATAAAAACCTCATCAACAGAAACTTAAACATCATTAAAAATTAACATGTTACTAAAACTCACCAAGATTCAGGGATCGGATTTGACAACTCTACTTTGGCTTTCTTAGTTGGATTCTTCTCCACAACTGGAGAATTATCAGGTGTGTGCTTGAATCTGACGTTCTTACCCTCATGCTTCTTCAAACCATATCAACAACTTCAGTACTCATTTGAAGGATGTCAATTTTACTTGTAGCTCTGATGATTCTTTGCTCTTAATTTATGTCTGTGGCACTCAACTATTGTATCTTATAGTCTACGTCGATGACATTATTGTCACTGACAATTCATTCCCCGCTGACCCGTGAATTTTCCATTAAAAACTTGGGTAATATTCACTATTTCCTTGGACTCAAAGTCACACACTCTCCCACTAGTCTTTTCTTGGGTCAAGCCAAGTATGCTATTGAGATTCTTCAGTGCGTTGGCATGACAAATACTACTCCAATTTCCACTCCCTTTGTACCTAGTTCTTTGCTACTTAGCTCATCCAGTCCCGAGTTTGCTAATCCCACCTTATATCGATCACTTGTTAGATCTTTGCAGTATCTTACTATCACCATAGCCGATCTCTCATGTGCAGTCAATCCAGTTGGTCAATTTTTACACTCACCTAAGGGTGATCATTACCAGGCTATCACTCGCATACTTTTATATGTTCGAGGGACGCTTCATTATGGTCTTTCCTCCCAATATTTATTTGGTCCTTGTACTGTTCTTGGTACTCCGATGTTGATTTGGCTCAATTTCTCAAGACTTGTTGTTCCATATCTATGCCATTTTCCTCGGTGAAAACCTTATTTAATGGAGTGCCACGAAGAAGCCTATTGTCTTTCGGTCCAGTTGTGAATATCTTGTTTTACTGAACACTGCTACTTAGCTCACTTAGGTTTGTCACATTCTACGAGAGATTTGTGTCTCTTTGACTTCTCCTTTGGTTGTCCTATGTGACAATAACAATTCTATCTTCCTTGCTCAGAATCTCGTGGCACATAAGAGGGTGGAGCACATCGACATCGACTATCATTTTGTTCGTGAACTTGTTTCCTCTAGCAAGATGAGTGTTGATCATGTTGCTTCTTATCTTTAAGTTGTTGATATCTTTGCTAAAGGCCTATCTTGCCCTTTGTTTGAGAAGTTTTGATTCAAGTTTTTTGTGTCATCGAATTCCACTCTTTGCGTGTCATCGAATCCCACGCTTTGCTTGTAGGAGGGAAGATGTTAGCCTATAGATTCATTGTACTCTAGAATGGTTCCATACGTATTCCTTGGATTCTAAAAAAGTCTGAACGTATTCTTAGGATTATATGTTCATTGTATTTACTTCATATGTACACTATAAATACTATAAGGAAGAGCCACTAGGTGCGGACTATTCCCTTATCGGTTTGCTTTGTGAAATGCCACGAGATAGTTGTCCATGCACATGTAAATATATAACATGTTCGTGATAGAACTTGTTGGGGATCAGATAAGTATCCGACATTTACATAACCCACAAGATCGCTATCGAGTGACTTAGAGTAGTAAATTCCCAAATCAATCGTACCCTGAATGTATCAAAATAATTTTTTAATACCATTTAAATATCTCCGTATAGGAGAAGAACTATAGCTCGCTAAAATTTTTTACAACAAAGGCTATATCAGGGAGAGTATGGCTTACCAAATACATCAAAACCCTAATATCACTAAGATATGGTACTTTCGGACCAAGTAGTTCTTCATCCTTTTCACGAGGTTGAAATGGATCCTTTTTCACATCGAGTGTAGACATGTTGAAGCTTCAAATACATCGATCAGATGTACTCCAACTGCTGGAAAAAAAACATATCCAACAGTTAAAAGTCATAAATAACCAAGAAACATTAAATTATTTTAAAAATTGAGCTAAAGAATCAAAGTAGGAGATTATTTAAAAAGAAATCGAAACATATCGTTGCAACGAACAAAAGCACAGCCATAGGATTCACATCAACAACATAAAAGTCATATTAAAAACTAATTTCTTTAAAAATAAACTAGAAAATAAAATACAGAGATGAAGATGAAGAGAAAGGGAAATGGAGAACAAATTTATCGATTCAGTGTGCAAAAATGTGAGGAACAATTAATTACTTCTGAGATTGGGGTGAGAAAAAGAAGAAATGAGAGGAATCTGGAGAGATCTAGGAAGGAGGTGGGATATAAGAGAGAGAGAGAGAGAGAGAGAGAGAGAGAGGAGGGTTGCGTGTGTTGAGATAATAAATTATTCACTAAACCCTAATTAAAGGGTCAGGCCTATCAGCAAATAAATGAAACTCCAATGGGTTTTTCAGGTTCTTGTAATGTGTCAAATGGGGTGTTTTTGGCAAAAATAATATTGTGAAAATTATGTTGGGACAGCCCCATTTAGAAATTATGAAATTTGAGTAGGGACGGAAGAAGTATAATATATGTTTTTCATTTTGATTGATGTGTTAGGTTTTCAATATGTCATTTTAAAGATTGATATTGATGTTTCTTTTTTTGGAATATTATATTATTATTTAGTGTATCCTTTGACGTTTTAACTGTGCAAATTAATTTTTTTAAATTTTAATACTGGTGTTTTTTTTGTTATCACTACCAAATTTTGGAGCACAATTTGATGTTTTAACATTTATGTGTGTTTTTATTTGTTGTTTATCTATTTTAGTTTGATAGATTTATTAAAGAATTTATTTAATGTTGAAATAATCCTCATTTAATGTGTATTTTTAGTACATTTTATAGGATGTTTAACTATTTTGATATGAGTCTCTTTTGTTTGCATTTGATGTTTAATTATTTTAATTTGATGTGTATTTTTTTAATGAATTTATTTGATGCGTACTTTTTAAAGTCCCTATTTTATGTTTAACCGTTATTGTTTAATGTTTACTTTTAATATATTTATTTGATATTTATTTATTTTGGGTAAGGAAATTTTCTATTAAAAACTTGAAGAACCAAACATACAAAATTTAGACCATCACCCTTAGTTTATAACATAACTCATTCTTCTCACATCTATTTACTACTCTTTACATTCATCCTCCAAAATTCTTCAGTTTTTATTCGGAAAATCAATGTTTCGGCCTCCAATTCAATCCCGGTGAATACTCTTCTACTCCTCTCAAGCCAGATGTTATACAAACTTGCAATTAGTAGCACAAACTTTAGCTTTTTCCTCCTCCCTGCTATGTTGAACATAAGCTTTTTGAGTCCCGAAATATTTTTTTAACTCTAATAGCTTCAAGCTCTTTCTTATAATCCTTCCATAACTGCAATCAGTGAATAACTAGGCATTATCCTTTTGGCCGCAAAAGCAACACAGTTCATCTCCATTCAAAATGCCAAAACTATTAAGTCTGTCCTTAGTTGCAAGTTTTCCATTCAACAATAGCCAAAGAAAAAAATCTTTGCTTCGGTTGAATGCATTTGCACCGGATCGCCTTCTCCGTATATCACCTTGGCTCACCACCCTTCAGAATATCACAATCCACCAATCCTGGGAATACTACCTGCTTCAGTTTCATGAGAGTTTTCCAAGGCCAACTGTGAGTATATAAATATTCGCTTTCCTAAGTTTCTTCCTTTAAGATAGTATTAATATACCCATTTCACCCACAAAAAATCTTTCTTCTTGCACACATCCATAGGTGTTTTCTAATTGCAGACCTGTTCCATATTCCAGAACCTCTAATTCCCATACCACCATTTCTTTTGTTGTTACAAATCGAATTACAAGTTGCTGCAATAAACCCTCTCTTACCTTCATCCCTGCCCCATATATATCACGCATAGGTTTGCGCAATTTTTTTATCAGCACTTTCAGGAAAGTTAAGCACACTACTCTGGTATCCAGAAAGACTCGGTAGAACACCATTAATCAAATGCAATTTACCAGCACGTGACAATGTTTTTAAATTCCACACCTGTATCATGCATTTAATTTTCTCAATCAAATTTTAACAATCATCCTTACTCTATTTCACAGCTGAACTATGACTTTCTTCTCATTAACAAATAGTATTGAGTGAAATGTTTATATAACCCTACATAATTTACGAAAGTGCACATATAATCTCGTGATAATTGATAGTACAAATATAACCCTAAATAGTTAGTTTATGAGCAAAAATAACCTTTTTCGGCAGTTGGAGCCCAAATTATGGTGAAAAAACCAATTTACCCCTCTGTAAAAAAAATACAAAATACAAAATTAATGAAATTACTTTTCTGCCACCCCGCCGCCCTAATATCCATCTCTGCTACCCACTCGCCGCCCTAATCAGACTATAGTTTTTGTTTCTTGTCCTTTTTTTTACTTTTGATTCTTTTGACCTTTTGTTCTCTCCCTCCCATATTTCTATAACGTTGGAGGTGAGGGACAAGAGTAAGAAGTAGAGCAAAAATGGAAGCTTTTCTGTACCATCTTCTTCAACAGTGAGGAAGCCCAAATCTTGCTACAACAACAAGAAACCCTCTTTATTGAACTCAACCAAGAAGCCATTTCCCCAACCACAACCTCAGTCTGGAGAAAATCTCATCACAAAACCCTCTCAAACATCGAAGCTTTCAACTACTTTTGGTGGTTCTAGGAAGACTTCAGCCCGTGGATCTGAAAGAGGTGAGCCCTCTGATTTTAATTTTAGGGTTGATGGGTGTGATGGCGAGTCTCATGGGTGGCGGGAGGTGGTGATGTGACCACATGGCAGTTGGGTGGCAGTTCGGGATGGCGCAAGGAGTAAGGTCGGGGGAGGCAGAACCCTAGCGGTGGAGGAGGTGATCACAGAGATGGAGCAACGGTGACGGTGGAGGCGGCATGGTGGTGCTGGAGGGGTGGGGGTGATGTCCAGGAGGTGATGGACTGGTGGCTGGCGGCTGGCGGCGGGAGGTGGGTAGCCGGTAGTGGTGGTTTTGGTCGCGGGGGGTGCTGGTCGTGGTGGTCGGGGGTGGCGGGATGGAGGGGTGGGGGTGAAAGATGGTGGTGGTGGTGGTGGGCTAGAAGGTGGTGGTGGACCGGTGGCGGCAGAGCAGCGGAGGGGTAGACTATGGTGGTGTTCAACGGCTGGGGTGGTGGGTGGTGGCATTTTTGTCTTTCAACTTTTTGTTTTGGGCTGAAAGGGCATTTTGGTCATTTTCAGTCGGTCAATGGTCAAAAATGACAAGTCAATGCCGGAATATATTCTTTAGAGTTATATTTGCACTTATGTAAGTAGTTAGTGTTATTTTTGCACTAAAAATTATCCCAGGGTTATATCTGCAGTTTCTCAAGTATATAGGGTTAGATTTGTATATTTCCCAATAGTATTTTATCATACTGTATTACCAATATTTACTTCTATCTACAACCTAGCATAGGCCAATCTTTCTTTTTCAGCAGTTGCCTCCTGTAAGCATATTGGACGACCAATGAGACTAACAGTAATTATTTTCGATTTCAAACAGACTAGAGGCAAATCAGGGAGATTAACCCATATTGGAACATAATCTGGTTCATTCATATCCATATCTCTTTCCCACAACTTAACAATCACAGGATTTCCATCAAACATTATCATCCATTTTTCAACAATTTCATCACATACAATTTTTCAAAACAGTTTCACCATGAATATACTTTTTTGCAATTGTCAAATCTTAATCACCTTTTCCCTCAAATTCTATAAAAAAAATAACCTTAAATTACCTTGTATGGTGGATTGCATCCAAGTGTCTTACAGACAATACAGCTTTCCCACAATTTCACACAATCTTTAACATCATTCGCTAAATTTTCTCCAAGTTCTATCCCATCTATGCTAATTGTTCTATATCACTTAAAATCCTATTGGGAATCAGATAGCAACATCCATTTCTGAGCTTCCTATTCCTTCACCTTTTCACTCCATGAAAGTTTCTTTCCAGTAATTTGATTATGCTCTGTCAAGTTTTGGATCACAGTTTGATTAACTTCCAAACCCACACTCACAATACTCTTGACTTCTTTATGCTTCACTGTTATCTTTGGGGGGGGGGGGGGGGGCG
>JAULKM010117687.1:0-21594 GCA_032355605.1 Rubia tinctorum | reverse complement strand
TTTTACCTTTCTATAATTTCAATTCAACCCCGTCTTTCCATATGCTTATGGAAAGACCGTCTTTCCCAAGACTTTGCATTCATTATATATAGATGAATATAGATCCCACCTTGTAAAATTTGTACCTTTTCAATTTCAACACTCATGTATAAGTTATCACGTATTACGGTATTTAAATTAAAAGTACAATACTTAAGTGTAAAAACATCATAGTAGTTTTTTTTTAAAAAAAGATGATCTCTTATGAGACGGGTTCATTAAAAAAATGTCCTTATTTAAGTTAAATTATTGATCGAGTTCAATTAAAAGATTTGTATCCAAAAAGTTATTTATTATTATTATCATAATCAAATAATTAATCACTGACAATTTTAAATGTGTGAGTTTGGTGAGGATATGTATTGTAGCATTGAGTTGGAGGTCTTATATCATAAAAAATAAAATACAAATTGGAGGAGTACACATGTGCCCCTATTATGAATACATCTCTCCACCATCGCATTATTTTAAGCTAATTGATTCTGTTTTCCCCATTAATTAGCCATTAATCAGTGTATGTATGAAATATGATCTCGTGGCTAATGATGCCGTTTTCTGTAGTTTTTTCCGTTCATGTGAGCTTAAACAATTGCTCATGATTAGTTTAATAGGTAGTGGAAGATTAATGATCATCAACAACATGTACTTACTACAAATGTACCCAACATAATTAATTCGAAAAGCAAAAGCTTCACTTAAAAGTAATCGAGGATAAATACAATAATCGTGGGACTTTTTAATATTATATATTGTGATTATTGCAATTAATATAAGATGGATTTGTGAGAAATTAAAGAAAGAAAGAAGATTACGATGATAACTAGAAGAAGAGTCCGTCTCCTGAAAGACGGTCTTTCCATGAGTCATGGAAATACCAAGGTTTAAAGCGTAAATTATAAGAAATGAAGATAAAAATTTTGGGTTGTATGAACCGGGTTATAAAATTTATAACTACTACACGTTGCATAATAAAACTTAATATTGCAACAAAGACCTTTTACCTTTTATATGGAAAGACCGTCTTTCCCAAAACTTTGCCTTGTTCTTTTGATTAATATCATGCATAAATCATTTTCAATTGAGGAAATGAATTCGGTGACTCCTTAACTTTTACGATCATCCACCTTCTTGCCTTCATTTTTTTGAACACTTTTAACCCCTCAACTTACAAAACAACTGAATTATGGTCATTCCGTCAGATTAGACCATTAAATCTAGTCAAAGCATACGTTTTGAGGGGTAGAGTTCTCATTTTCCATATTTTTTCTTTCATCATCTATTTTCTTATTTCTATTTTTCCCTTTTCCCCCCTTTCCTTTCACCGACGCCACCACACTCCCCTTCCCACATTCCTTCGCCCCACCTAAAATCACCGTCTTCCAAACAAAGAAGAAGGAAAAACAAACACAAAGAAGTTTTTGTTCTCCATCCCCAAGAAATCCTACACAAAGCCGCCGTTCACCGCCGGAGCGGCGGTGACGGTGGAAAGGAACAATCCAGAGTTTACCTCAAAGAATTTGATGACTTGAAAGCCCCGAAAACCAACCCAATCAAGACCCAAATCTCGCTCTGATAGCAACCAAATGTAGGCCAATGAAGAAGATAAGAACCTCAATCTCTCCAACTTTGGCGGCGACGATAACCCCACCCTCATTTTCAAAGTGATTAGAGAACGTTGCCACGTATAATACGATATTGTACGGGCACAATCTGCGCAACCCCGACTCAAACCCTAACACTAATTCTAACCGGATCTTCGAGTCGAAGCTAAAGAAGCTCTAAGAGGACTTGTAGGGTGGCAGAATGAAAGGAAAGGAAGGGTGGTAGCGAGGGGAAGGGGAAAAGGGAATAGAGAAACAAAAAGAAGAAAGAAAAATATGGCAAATGTCACTTTTGCCCTTAAAATTAATACTGAAAATCTAGCTTACTGGTCTGACCTGACCATTATGGCCACAATCCAGTTGTTTTGTAAGTTGAGGGTCCAAAAGTGTTCAAAAAAAGTTAAGGGGCCGAAGGTGAACGATCGTGATAGTTAATGGGCCATCGAATTCATTTGTTGTTTTAAATTTATCATTCTCAATAAAAGATAAATATTATGAGTAATATATTTATCTCAAATTGTTATATAAATCAGGAATTGCCTTTTTTGCTTTAATTTGTTGCAATTGTAAATTTTTGATTGCCTTTAATCATGAATATATAATTTGAGGACAACGTCAAACTATCTTTTTCATTTTTCAGTTCATTGGAAATTTCTACATACAAACACTAGCAGAGTCTCACCGCAGGTTGCCCGGTAATATTAATTTTTAAAAAATAGGACATTTTTTTAGAGAAAAGTGCATATATAACCCTATAGTTGATGTAAGTGCAATTTTACCCATTTCGACAGTTAAAGGGCGGATTTTATTGAAAAGACAATTTTACCCTTCGAAAAAATAAAAGAAAAAAAATGAAAAGTGAATTGACTACTATACCTCTAACCCTAAAACCTAACCCATTATTCTTCCCACTTCTTCTTTCTTTGCTCACCCTTGTAAAATCCAAATCGCCAATCAAATCCAAGTGTGATGTACCTTCCCATTGTATGCATTGAGATCCACATCCCCACCTTTGCTATCCTAAAGAATAAGAAATCCTAATTTCTCATCAAGCTGTTGATATACATATTACTGCGCAAAGAGGGAGGAGAAGTTCAGAGGTGTGGTACTTCACTGTAAATTCATGGATGGACTTCTGACTTCTGAGCAATGGACAAAGAGTTACCCATCTTCTTTCGAACATAGTGAAACTTGTGTTAATGGAGTGGCTTCGGCAATTGACCACCGCGTTGAACACCGGTGACCGATAGCGAATGCGGTGGCATAGCTTGGAGGAAGAGGTGGGGGTGGAGGAGTTCTTCTTGACCTTGTAGAGGATAAATGTGGCGCTAAATTATTTTGAGAAAGGTAGGAGTGACGTCACCTTCGCCGGCGACGAAGGACAGAAACCTAAGGCTGAAGTTGCCGAAGGTGGGGGTAAACTGGGCGACAGCACTTTCAATTTTCCTTTTGAGATAGAAAAAATCACAATTCGTAAATTGTAGATATTGAAAAACAAAATCTTGAATAGGGGATGGTAAGAAGAAAGATCCAGGCGAAGCTTCCAGCATTCCTCGTTTTGCAGAAAAATTGACTACATAATGTTGATGGACTTTGCATGTAATCAAGGTGCTACTGGCGTGTTTCCGGTGACGGGGGAGAAAGAACAATGTCTGCGTGAGTGTGTGACTAGGAGTGGATCTAGTCTGGATCTGAAAGTGGTCTTCGAGGTGGAGCCGTTAGGCTCTTGTAGTTTTGACTAATCCAAAGGTATTTTTGTCTTTATTTTTTTTGTATTCAACCCAAATGGTATTTTGGTCATTTCTAGTCGGTTAAAGGCCAAAAATTACCAGTCAATACAAGAATATAGTCTTTAGGGTTATATTTGTACATTCATTAAGTATTTAGGGTTGTTTTTGGACTTTGAATTATCTCAGGTTACATGTGCACTTACTAAATTATATAGGGTTATATTTGTATATATCCATAATTTTTAGGTACTTTTTGTGTCTTGTATTTAAATTCAAAACAAAGATTTTTTCTCTTCAAATTGTAAAGTTTAGCCATCAAAGGAAAAAATATATATTATATAAGTTATGGAGTGAAATAGTCAATTTAGTTTGATATTGAATACAATAAAAAATGATTACTTTTATAATATTTCATTCAAATTATTTAAAAAAACAATTATTTATATGTTGAGATTCATTTTAGAAGGTTATTGTAATTATAAGTACCTCATTGCAATAAATAAAAGTAAATATTAAATTACCGGATTAGTCCCACTAATTATAAATTGCCTCCTTCTAATAGTTAGTCGATTTCAAACAAGACTTGGTCACCTGAAGACCTTCACATCATAATCGAATTTCAAATGCATCTCTCCCTAAAAATTGGACTTATAAAGACTACTCGACCCCTACGCTTATTTCTTGGCTTTGTCTTTTGGTATAAGAGAGGTAAGTACGCATGAAAGGCAATGAAGCGAGGCATCACGAATAGCGAACCAAGGAGACCACCTCGAAAAACCAGTATAAAGAACACAAAGTGATAACTTCATATAACACAATGTGAAGATCATGACCTCATAAGAGTTAACCTTGTGTAACACAACACATTAGCCTAGATTAATCATAGCATCCTTGATTAGCTTACCGCCTAAATAAATGAGGATGGAAAACATACCGGGACCGTCACATTTATTAGGTTGGCTTCTATGAGCTAATGTGACAATTCCCCTTATTTTCAATTTCCCAACTTTTTTTTATAGGCTTAGACTTCTTAGTACATGACTTTGGTGACCCCTTAACTGTTACGATCATCCACCTTTGGCCCCTCATCTTTTTTAACACCTTTGACCCCTCAACTTACAAAACAACTGAATTATGGCCATTTCGTTAGATTAGACCGGTAAGTCTAGTCAAAGCATCAGTTTGAGGGGCAAAATAGTCAATTACCACTTTTTTCTTTTCATTTTCTATTTTCCTATTTCTTCTTTCTATTTTATTTTTTTCCTTTTCCCCCTTTCCCCGACGCCACCACCCCCTTCTCCCATTCCGTTGCCCCACCTTAAATCGCCGCTCTCCAACGCCAGAAAATGCCGCCTTCTACCCCTGAAGCCCACCGCCCTCCACCTCTAAAAACCACCACCCTCCAAACAAAGAAGATGTATAAGCAAACAAAATGAAGCTTTCGTTATCCATCCCCAAGAAATCCTAGACCAAGCCATCCCTTGCCACCTCCGTCGCCCTACGTGGCGGGGACAATGGAATGGAACAATTTAGATATTACCTCAAAGAATTTGAAGACTCAAAATTCCCGAAAACTAACCCAATCAAGACTCAAATCATCGCTTCGTTAGCAGTCGAATGTTGGCCAACAAAGAAGATGAAGAACCTCGATTTTTCTGACTCCAGCGCCGGTGACAACCCTGCCCACCAATTTGAAGTGATCCCAGCAAACGTCGTCGCATCCGATACGATGTCGTACAGGCTCTATCTGCGCAAGCCCGACTTAAACCCTAACCCTAATTCTAACCCAAGCTCTGAGCTGATGCTGAAGAAGCTCCAGGAGGACTTGTAGAGTGGCATAATGTGGGGGGGGGGGGGTTCAGGGAAGGGGAAATAGGAGAAAATGAAAAATATAAATGACACATCCCGTCCCGGCGTTGCAAAATCAATCAAAGAACCTCGGGAGATCCGCTAACCAATAACCGAGAAGACGCTGTCTAGCTATTAAGGATTAAAGATAGAGATTTGTATTGTTGATCCCGTTCTACTACAATATTACCAAGAATGGTAGATAGTGGCAAGTACCGGGGTCATCCACAGAGATGTTAGGAATCTAATAATTAAATACACACAATGGGAGCCCCGAAAACCAACCCAATTAAGATCCAAATCATCGCTCCGATAGCAATCAAATGTTGGCCAACGAAGAAGATGAAGAACCTCGATCTCTCCGACTCCAGTACCGGTGATAACCTCGCCCTCCAATTTGAAGTGATTCCAGCTAAAGTCGCCGCATCCCCAAAAATTTTATATTTAAAAAATTGTCCCCAAACTCTAAAACCTAAGTAAGTTTGGGGAAATAAGTAAATAACACAAGTTACCCTAAGTAAATTTGTGGAGTGCTTGAATGTGAATGTGAATGTGAATGTGGAGTGCTTGAAAGGGTTGAAAAATGTGAATGTTTTAAAATGAACTATTTTTCTTAAATCTTAAATTTAATGTTCAAAATTGTTATGGTTGAATTTGTATTGTACCTGTTAAATTTTTATTTTAAAAAATTGATTTTCATGATGTAGAAATTAATTTACATAATTTTATTTAATTTTAAATTAAGTTATACAATTTTAGTAATTATTTGTAAAAAATAACAATGAATTCGATTTATTCGAGTTGAATTCTATTTCAAACCGAAACTGAATTTGGTTCGGATAATTTGGGTTATTTGGGTCAGTTTCTGTTTTGGGCGTTTTAGGGGCAAAATTGAATAACCCGAACCGAATAAATAAAAAATCGATTAAACTGAACCGACGCTCACCCATAGCCAAAAGTGTTCAAAAAAAGTTAAGGGACCGAAGGTGAACGATCGTGGTAGTTAAGAGAGCCACCGAAGTCATTTGCGCTTTTTAAATTTATCATTCTCAGTAAAAAGATAAATATTATGAGTAATGTATTTATCTCAAATTGTTTATGATAAATCAGGAATTGCCTTTTTTGCTTTAATTTGTTGCAATTAAAATTTTGATTGCCTTTAATCATGCATATTTAATTTGAGTACAGTGTCAAACTTTGTCCTTTTCATTTTTTCAGTTCGTTGGAAATTTTTATATACAAACACTAGTGGCGTCCCACCGTGGGTTTTTCGGTAATGTTAATTTTTAAAAAATAGGATTAATTTTTAGAGAAAAGTGCATATATAACCCTACATAATTCACGTAAATGCAAATATAACCTTTTGATAATTAAAAGTGCAAATATAACTCTATATAGTTGATATAAGTGCAAGTTTACCCATTCCGACAGTTAAAGGGCGAATTTGATAAAAAAGATAATTTTACCCTTTTAAAAAATAAAAGAAAATATATAAATAGTGAATTCACTACTATACCTCTAACCCTAAAACCTAACCCATTCTTCTTCCCACTTCTTCTTTCGATGCTCACCCTTGTGAAAATCCACACCACCGATCAAATCCTAGTACGGTGTACCTTCCCATTGTACGCACTGAGCTCCACATCCCGACCATTGCTATACTAAAGAACAAGAAATCCTAATTTCTCATCAAGCTGTAGATATACATATTACTGGGTAAAGAGAGAGAGAAGTTCAAAGGTGGTACTTCATTGTGAATTCGTGGATGAAGTTTTGACTTCTGAGCAAGGGATGGAGAGTTACCCATCTTCTTTCAAATAAAGTGAAACTTGCGTTAATGTAGTGGCTATTACGATTGACCATTGCGTTGAACATCGACGACCAGTGTCGGCGGCAGTGGCGTAGCCTTCGGAGGAGGAGGTGGAGGAGTTCTTCTCGATCCCGTGGAGGTTAAACTTGGTGCTGAAATATTTTGAGAAAGGTGGGAGTGACGTCGCCTTCACCGGCAACGGAGGACGGAAACCAGAGGCTGAAGTTGCTGGAGGTAGGGGTAAGCCTTGCGGCGGCGTTTTCAATTTCCCTTTTGAGATAGAAAAAAAATCAAAATTCGGAAAGTCTAGATATTCGAAAACAAAATCTCGAAGAGGGCACAATAAGAAGAAATATTCATTTTCTATTTTCCCATTTCTTCTTTCTATTTTATTTTTTCCTTTTCCCCCTTTCCCAGATGCCACCACCCTCCCCTTCCCCCATTCTGTTGCCCCACCAAAAATTGCCACATTCCACCCCTGAAACCTGCAGCCCTCCACCCCTGAAACCCGATGTCCTCTACCTCTAAAACCCGCCACCTTCCATCCCTAAGAAATTCCAGAATAAGCCACCACTTTCCGCCTCCACTGCCCTACGTGGCAGGGACAATGGAATAGAACAATCCAAAGTTTACCTCAAAGAATTCAATGACTCGAAAGCCCCAGAAACTAACCCAATCAAGACCCAAATCATCGCTCTGATAGCAAACGAATGTTGGCCAATGAAGAAGATGAAGAACCTCGATCTCTCCGACTCCAACGCCGGTGATAACCCGCCCTCCAATTCAAAGTGATCCCAGCGAATGTCTTCACCTCCGATACGATGTCGCACGTGCTCAATCTGCACAACCCCGACTTAAACCCTAACTGATGAAACGTCAAATGCATGTATATTCCGAAGCATTTAACATCTCTTTTATTATCGTTTTGTTGAAATATTTCTAGATTTAGGTAGGTTTACATCATAAGGGGTTTAGATGACGATTTTTGGTTTTCATATCTAAATCCTTCATTTTGTACCCCATTTTTATGCTAATGGATTTTTTTTATCTTCACGAGCATCTAGATTCCTTTTTGTGAGATTAATTTGTAGATTTATCGTAAGAACTTTGGAGTCTTTTAGTAAAGTCCATTTGCAAGGATGGTAGAAGATTGAAGGTCATGAGTCAAAATGTGGTAGAGGATATAAGGGTCGAACAAGGAAGACAAAGAAGCGGATGAATTGTGACCCGGAAGTTTGGACCAAGTTGTTAGAATTATCTGAGAAGAATTAGCCTCAAAAAGTGGTACCATTGGATTCCTCTTCTCTATCACTATAAAATTGACTAAAAGAACTCCCAAATCGGGTCAGCGGTACACCTGTAGCAACGCAAAGATGATAAAGAAAAGAAGGACCAACGAGGGCACGACCCGCTCACTTAGCCATGCCCGCACGCCCAAAACTTAAGGGGAGGGGAAACCCTCATCACCATAATGCGCTGCCAACCCCTTTGTTCGTGTGGCCGCATGCTGGGGGGCTTCGTGCGCACCCGACCAGGCATTTCAGCCCGCGCCCGACGCTCACCCCACACACCTCTGCTACACTTTTTGACTTTTCTTGACCAAATTAGGCTATAAATAGCCCCTCTTCTTCCCCATTTTTCCAAGCCCAAATTGGGGCCTCAAAACCCTAGTTTTTCTTCATATTTTCTTAGTTTTTTTTTCATTTCTTCCATGAATTCTTGTAGATATGTTATGGCTTTTCATTATCTAGGTTAGTTATCACTTGGGAGAAATTGATTGAAACTTCCAAAACTATGTAGTGAGACTTATTTTACTCTTTCATGAGCATTTGTTGTGAAGTATTTATTTTGCCATAAATGTTTATGTTTACTTCATTTATGTTAAGGGTTTTTTGAGAATATGAAATGCTTGTATGATTACGTGTTAGAAGTGTTAGGAAAGTGAAAAATTTCTTCTCACCTTTGGCATGAAAATCCAAGAACATGGAATTAGAAATTTTTATCGGTAAATGATGTCAATCTTGCTAAATGCGTATGTTAATGTTGCTTGTTATCATATTTGTCCTAAGGTAGCAATGAATTATTGAATCTTGAATGTTGTTTGTTCTAGGTTTAGTCTAATGAATGCTTTGTTCGGTTAAATGACTAGGCATTTGGTTTAATGCTTATAGTTGTTATCAAATCTATGGTTCTTCGTATATAAAGCCATTGATAGGCATTGTTTTTTCTAAAGTGCCTATCAATGAAGTTTGCAAATAGTCGTTGAACATCTTTGCAAATTACTAACTAAGAAGAAATGAATGTTGATCTTCAAATGGAAGTGATAACATTCCCCATAGACAATGAATGTGAATGAATGAGTGAATGAGTCTAGGATTTATAAGAGGTTTGGAAGTGGGAATCAATTGCCCCCAATGCTTTGTTAATTTTGATTTTAGCATCTTTTAAGTAACTTGTTGCATGATAGCATAATTAGTTCACTCTGATAGTTGTGTTGTCTTTCAATTCATAACTTAGAAAATTAACCAAAACCCCCCTTTTACATACTTTCTTATATATATATGGAAAGGTTTAGGTGAGAACACATATTTATGTGAGAACATCAATTTATATGAGAACAAATTTGAACCATTCAACTAATTAATTTAATAGCGTTGATATAATTATGGGTTGCACAAATTACATATCAGAAGGCTTAAATTCGCGGGTCAAATTTGTGGTTAATCGGGCTGAAATGGGATTATAAGACTGAAACCGGGTCATTTATATTTTGTGAAGTAAAATCCATTCGGCAAAGAAGATATCTTAGGCAATCTCTACAACATTCACCATCACCACCCTTACCATTCAACATTCACGATCAACTCAGCAATCCCTGTAAGATATTTGTTTGACAACTGCTCTCAACACATTCTCCTTTCTTCTTCACTGACCGCTACAACTCCATTCACCATCACCACCCTCACCCCTCCTCTTCAGATTCCTCATTTAATCTTCTGGGGCAGCGACTTCACTCAAAGAAGATATCTTTGGCAATCTTTGCAACAAGTTATCAATTTCAGGTGATACTGCTTTAACTATTTTTGGTGCCGGATTATTAACTTTTGAACAAATGATAAGACTATTTTTGTTATGTTTTTATCAACCACGATCAGTAGATACATAAGTTGTGAGATCATTTGACGGATGTTCCATTGTGTATTTGATGAATGAGTAAAAGAGGGCAATGGATTAATGTAGATTTCCTAGCTTGTTGAAAGTCAAAGATCAAATGAAGCCTTGTAACTGTTTGATAAAATTCTAGTGAAAGATGTCTTCGCATGAATTAACGTTGAAGGGGGATGTTTTGCATGGAAAGGATATTTCCTAGCTTGCTTTTTAATGGTTTTCTACACTGTAGCTTGACACATATTGCTGAAAAATGGGTAGTGTGTTGAGAGTGTTTAGGTGGAGAATACTAGAAGAATGCTTGCTGCCGCTGGGCACATCTATGTTTACCTACAATGCAATGCAACACTCTCCTCCCTTTTCTCTGTTTTAAATTTGCCTAAATTATTACAGGTAGCAAATGATGAACTATCTCGAGAGTGTAATTATATACTGGGGGCTCAAATCCAAAAGAAATTCCGTCATCTACTTGCGGACATGGAAGGCTTTTATGTTCCAACAGTGGTGGATGACTTATCAAGTAAAAGGATTCTAACTTCTGAACTTGTTCACGGTAATTTAAATGAAAAATATACCCCTTGTAAATGTTTGATGATTTCTACATATTTATAGAAAAATCTATGAGATTTTTTCTTGTATTGGGATTTTACCCACTTCTCTTGATTTTAAATTTAGGAATTCCCATTGACAATGAGGTAATATTGCTAATCCAAAGCCTGTGTTATTATGTTGGAAGAAAGTTGCTTCAACTAACTCTGAATGTGTTATTTGTCTTTAGATTTAACATGCATGATTTCACTTCAGCACATCCTCTGTTTTGATGTTCTATAAATTCATGCAGACAATCATTGACTATTAGTCATCTCGTCTTTAAGTTATTTACATAGTTATGCTATTTAATATGAAATCAATGAGAAAAATCATTCATTCTTGGTCAAGTTACATGAGAACAACTAGCAGCCATAGTTGTTGCAACTTTAATTTTTGGCATAATTACGAATTCAATCCTTAGAATGGAATTTAGTGTGTGTATAGCTTTTTTCCAATTTAAGCTTACGGTGTTAACTTATTCCTATAGCCTTTATAATGTGTTGCTAAAGCAAAATTGTTGTAAGAGTTGTATCCTTACTTTTGAAGCGAAGATGACAGAGGGATTTCAAACCCCATTTCAGAACCCGGAGATATTTATTTATAAGAAATTTCACATTCGCAGTATGGATGAAGATAGAATTAGGCTAGTTTTGGTCAGAGTTTCTGAGCTTAGGGCTAAGATTTCTTCTTCTATCCAGAAAGAAGTATCTGAGGGCAAAAGGGCTGGTGGGTGAAAACCAACAAAAAGGTTGTTAATAATGAAGAAACACATAGGCTTTTGAACATTGGAAAATCTCTTGAGTCACTGGAGTCTTAGATTTCTTTTTTGCAGGCTTTCAGCATCAATAATGGTACGAGAAAGAAGTGGGATTAGTTGAGCAATGGTACGAGCAGCCAGGTTCTGATGAACCTGACTGGTAACAACTACCATTACAACCTTGGATACATGCCTAACGCATATGCAAACTACGGTTTTGAGGATGACATAACACGCTCGCCGGGTAAAGATGTGGTGGGGTGGCTGAAACTGAAGATGACTTTAAGATGCTTCTTATAAGTTAAAATTGAAGCACTTCGTTTGTTCTAGAGAGAGGTGCTTAAAATATAGTTTGTAGGTGCTTCAATCATAGCCTATAGGTACTTCACATGTTGATTGTAGGTTTCTCAATAACAATTAACAACTTGGAAATAGTATACATAAGAGGTTCTTGTATATGTGCAGAAGGTGCTTCAAATATAGCATATATGTGCTTAAAGTATGATTCACAAATGCTTAAAGTTATGCTTGTTGGTGCTTTAATTATAATTTACAGGTGCTTCAAGTTCAACCTAAAAGTGCTTCATGTTATACTTGTAGGTGCTTCATGTTATTCTTGTAGGTGCTTCATGTTAGTCTTGAAGATGCTTCAACTACATCATATAAGTGCTTAAAGTATGACTTGTAGGTGTTTAAAATTATGCTTTTAGGTGTTTCACTTATAACTTACGAATGCTTCATGTAATACTTGTAATTTCTTCATGTTATTTTGGTAGGTGCTTCGTATATATCTTAAAGGGGATTCCAGTATAACATAAAAGTGCTTTTAGTATGAATTGTGTGAGTTTAAAGTTATGCTTATAGGTCACTTATAACTTACGAGTACTTCATGTTATACATGTGGGTGCTTCATGTTATTCTCATTGGTGTTTCACGTATATCTTGAACATGCTTCAAGTACAACATACAAGTGCTTACTTGTTGGTGCTTCATTTATAACTTACAAGTGTTTCAAGTTTAACTTGTATATGTTTCATGTTATGCTTGTAGGTGTTTCAAGTTGAACTTGTGGGCGCTTAAAATTATGCTTGTTGGTGCTTTAATCATAACTTACATGTGCTTTAAGTTTAGTTTGTAGGTATACATATAATTTATAGAGGTTTAGATTAACTATAAGAAGAGAACTTGTCTTACTGGCTGTGTTTTGAACCGTATATGACGACTTATCTCTAAGTCCTTTCTGATTTTTTTGAAGTATTTATAGTACTCTTAATTGTCTGTATAGCAGCAAAAACGGAAAGTTTACATTAGTTTTTGGATGTTTTTGTAGTTGATAAAAGATTATATAAAAATGAAAATTTCATTGACATTAATTGCAGTAAATCCCCTGCTTCTCATATGAGCACAAAAGCTCATGAAAAATAAGCTACATTTCTCTTTTAGGTAACTGAACAAGGTCATTAAACAAAAGACAGACACAAACCAAGCAACGAGACATACTGCTAAACCTTTCAGAATTAAAGTGGCTACAAACAAGCTGTAGATAGCTAACTTAAAAACATTTTTTGTGAAACACTAGTTTTGATACTCCTCTCACTCGAGATCCTTGAAAAATTCCCAGGTGAAATTAGGGTCAGTTCTTCCAAAATGATCGTAGGCAACTGACTTCAAGAATATTCCATTTCCACCCCTCTTAAAGTCTAGGTCAATGACGATCAACCCAGGTCTGAAATAGAAGTACTCATTACAATCTTAAAGTGTCCTTATCGAGGATCTTCCCAGTTCCATAAGTGTCGACAAACACAAACAATTTCTTATGCACACCAATGGCGTAGGACACCTGAACGATGCACCTGCGAGCTAGTCCACTAGCAATAATGCTCTCTGCAGCTTGCCTAATGACATAGTCACTCGAATCCTTTCCTGAGAAGGCACCACCACCGTGTGCACCCCAGCCTCCGTAGGTGTCGATGACGATCTTCCAGCTGATGGGGTGCTTGGTGAGGTGATCGTGGACTTCCGAGCAATATTCTGGCTCTGCTGCTCAATGTAAACTAAGACCTTGTAGTTATCGTCATCAAAGCCAACGTCATCGGACACAAACCCAATCTCGCGAAAAGTGTCGAGAACAATATTCTTGTATTCTACATTGGCATTGGTGGTGATCTCTCCTAAAACAATCACAATGTTGGTTTTGGTGCAGGTTTAGCGCACAACTTTGCTGTCTTGATCTTGCTCAATGCAGGCATCAAGAACAGCGTCGAAAATATGATCGCAGAGCTTGTTTGGGTGACCCTTGTTGATAGATTTAGATGTGAACAAAAAGGTATCTATATTCTCTAAACCTGCAACACCACATTATATCAACTCAGACAAGATAAACAAGAATTGAATTCGAGAACAAATTCATCATTAATACAAGAAAGGAATAAGAATAAAGGCAGAGTCAGATCACATCAATATATTCATCACTTTTTTACTTTCTCAGTTCTCTCTTGGAAAAAATGTAAGAAAATATTTCCATCATTATTTTCTTAAACAAAATCACAGAGGAAACAAATAAGCAACTTCTGTAATAATTATTTTTGGACAAATCTAAATACAGGTTAAGAATTCCTAAATGCAGGTAAACTTAATGAAAATTTACTATATTATCCCCGTTACCTGGATTTAGAGTTTTGGACTGCATTTAGGAAATGTTTTGTGCTTAAATATTCTTCAGTTCAGTTCGATCCGGACAGCAACAATGGCCGATTATCACTTAGTGTACAAGGATCTGGAAGGAGCTTCGACCGAATGAGACGATCTTCAGAGAAAATACGGCAATCTCCCTCCCAAACCCCCTGCCTTCAAACCCGACCCGTTTGCCCCAGCTGACGGCCCGGATTCCAAACCCAAAGACAAGGCTTGGATTGATCACAAAATCGAAGAGGACCTCGAGAATCTCGAAGATGTGATGACGATCGCTTTCTCGAAGATTACAAGTCATTTGATCTCCCCTCGTGTTTTTTTCTTCTGGGTTTTTCTTGTTTTCGCGTATTTGTTTAACTATATTGATTTCTTGATTCTGTTGATTTTGTACCATTCGTTGTAGATTAGTGTAAAGTTTGGTTTTTTTCAATGTAAGACTCTGGAAAAAGAGTGTATTTGTGTTGAAAAGATGTACTCCAAGTAGTACTAGACTTGTGTTGAGTCTTCTGTTCTGTTTCCTAGGCACATATAAAAATCATTAGTTAAGTATAAAATCAAACCTTGATGTCTTAATGTAATATTGTGTAATCCTGAAAAATAAGCCTGAGTGATACTTGCAGTTAGACTTGTTGAGATAAAAGGGTTCTAGCTCTTTAGGCATCTTGTGGAAAGGTTTTGTTAGTTGTACTTTTACCAATTATCTATGTTCGAACAACCTCATCTGTTTAGAATTTATTCCCTTTGCGCTTCCAGAATGACTTATGTTCATTGAAGCTTCTTGACCATTAGAATTCGAGTCACTGGAAGTGACTTTGAGACGGAAAATACAAGATAAGAAACTGAACTGAGCAAAGGGTCAAATGTTCAGAGAGATGTATCAATGTTGGCATTGCAAATAGTTGTTCTTAGTGAAGCTAATTTCTATTCAGTGCTATTGAGCAAAATAAGGTGCCATAGACAGAATCTTAGTGAGAAAATGGTTAGTAAGAAAGTAAGGTTAAAGGGTCTTACGTGAATTTTATTCAATAACGGTCCCATCAGTTGCTTTACACTCAAAAACGCAAGTGTTTTAAGGTACTTTTTCTACAGTGCATCAGAAAAACCTATGGGGGCAACTAATATGAGTTAGCAATAGGAGCAGAGATCTCTTTAAGAAGAACATCGGATGAATAATCTTGAATAATGATGGTTAATGAGGACTAAAATTAAATAATCAAAATTTAATTAAGATTCAAGCTCATTAAGGGTAATATAGTAAATTTTCATTAAGTTTACCTGCCTTTAGAAATTCTTAATCTGCATTTAGATTTTGTGTTAAAGAATGGAGACCACATATTTTAGACGTAAGAAATGAAACCCTGGGATAATTCCAGAATCGAGAATTGAAAACTAAAATAGAGATTGTGGCGTGGATTATGGACCGATCCGAGCCCAGTTCGAGCAATGCTCCTGCACTGGGCTCGATTTTTTAAGGCCAAAAATAATAATTTAGTGTTGTTTAAATTATATTTTGGTCCGGTACATTAAAATATTAAATTATTTTTTGGCCCATTCAATATTAAACTTCTATAAAAATGAGGTCTCCTAACAGGTGGTCTATCTTTAAATTATGTACGGTCCACTGTAATTTTCACGTATACACTATATTTATTAAATTATATACAAAATTTTAAATTTTAAAAATGTATTTTTAGTATTGTATTTTTTTATTTTCACATTCAAATAGACAATATTACTTGTTTAAACTTATAAAATACAATATTTAATTATTTTTTAATTTACAACTTTTAAGGTAAAAAATTATGAGGACAAGTAAACCATACCGAAGAGAGCATCCACTGAACAACCGGTCGTCAAGGCCATGGTGGCATACTTAGTCAAGGGTATCGCAGTTGCAGGCGCTGTTAATGTCCCGACGGGGCTTGACGATCCAAAGAAATTCATCGAGAAGGACATGGTTGACATTGCTTCAGGTGCTACAAAGTCGGGTGGAGATCCCAAAGATGGAGAGGGTGATGAAGAGGTATGGCTACATAAATATATTTACTTTCTTTAAATTAAATTTCAAATATTATAGTCTTGAATACAGAAGTTTACATTTTTCTCAACTATCTAACTAACAGGATGGTGAACATGTTACATTGTACACGAAAGACATTGATGGAAAGGTCATGGTCGCACATGGGCTGCAAAAGATCCCTCGTCGTCGACATAGTCCTCGAGGTAGTTTGGCTCACGTAAGAGTTTACAAGCCAATTTATTATGTTAGGGCGGGATTGCCCTCGGCCAACCACTAGTTCGATAACGTTGGAGAGACCTTGGATAGCATGGTCGATTGGTCAGACTTTTTGATAGGCCAGGGAGACGAACACCCAAATGACAACGATAAGGACGAGGCCAACAAGGAAATAGACGACGATGAGGAAAACCTTATGATAAACACAGATGAAGTGGTATATTATCGTTACACCTTTAATATATTTTCCCACAAAATACAATTACAATTATTACATTTGACAATTGACAATTGACATTAATAAATATTTGTAACACAGGAAAACTGGTACGTCTTCAGGAAAGCGATCCCACTCAAGCACCAATTACCGGCCTTCAGCAAGAGTAAAAATAATCCCAAAGCCACCCAAAATAGGTACTTTTTAGTACCACAACCATCCTAATTCCTTTTATATGACCAAGAATTTTAAGTTATATTTAATTCCATTTTTACAACTTTACCCCGTAGATTCATAACAGGAAAAAATTTACAGACTATCCGCTGATGGAGAGGTACATCACAGATTGCAATGCGGCAGTGCTGGAAATAATAAAGAATAATGACTATATGTTCTTCCCGGTTTTTCAACCATTGACCTTTACTGGCAAGCATACCAACAGGGCACAGATCAATTGGTCGAGTTCGGCAACAAACTCGAAAACTTTCACTCGATGACTTGGATAGATAATGCACAAATATATGTGTGGATGGGGTGAATTTAGAACATTACATGCTTACTTGAATTTTTAATCATTTCAGATTCATTTCTTTAAATATCCTTACTTTAATAGACACCTTTGGGAGAAAGTGTATGAAATTAATGCGGGGTGCATCCAATTCCGTCCTTCAAATATGGGAAGCTTGACACCGATTGCAGGGTGGCAGGAAAAGGAGGTCCAAAAGCGTTTTGACGCTATTTGGGGAACAATGGAGAAAACAGAGGCTGAGTTGTACATTGTGCCCTACCCTGGAGTGTAAGCCACAATTTCTATTTTGACATTTAAGTTTCTAACCTCTTCTATTTCATTAACTGGTTCAATTTTTCCTCAACAATCATTGGTACCTCATCATTATCAAAGCTAGCACGGAGGAGGTTTTTACGCATGACACATTATTGGGGGGTATCAAACTAACCAACTTGACTGAACAAAGGGTGATTTCCACGTATAACTGTCAATCAAATTCAAATACATTAATGTGATATACTCAATAAATGTAATGTTTTGAATTATTTTATTCACAGGCTTGCTTGCACTTGCCAAAGGGAGAAGAGGATGATGAACTGGAACCCGACTACACATGGAAAATCAAGAACATAAACATATGTCATGCAATCCTAAAGTTCCATTTCAACTACATCATTTATTAACTTAGTAAATGGTTACCAATAATCCTATTTCTTTGAAGTACCAATCTCAGTGTGGTTCGTGGCAATGCGGGTACTTGGTTATGCTCTTCGTGGAAGAACTCGTGCTTTATGCAAATTCAACCGATATCGTGGAGGTAAACATCACATTTCTCAAATAAACATTCATAATTTATATTGCAAACAATATTCTTCACTAATATTGTAACTGTCTAAATCACAAATCTTTTCAGAGGGCTCGGGAACATAACATGCTTATGAAATTCAAGGTGTCACCGAGAGATGGTGCGGGGCTTGGATAGATGAGTACCAACAACAAGCGAAAACTTTGTTGCACCTCCTGAATGATAAAAATGACATAGTAGGTTGATTATTGGGTGTAGGTGTATTTTCATAAACATATTTGTGTGGTTTTTTATTTCACTGCATTCGTGTTCATACATTTTCTCTTTTCGATTTGGAAATTTCTTACCTTTCCCATTTATATTTTCATAAATTCATACTATTATAGTAGTACTTCGAATATTTCGGTCTATAATTGCCTCGGAAAGGAACCGGGAGGGTCCACCAGAAAAAATATTGGGCATTGCAAAATTTGAATAACCCTTACGCCGGTATTATTTAATTCATACCGGTGTAAGTAATATTCACACCGATGAGTATACCGGTCTAACTACCTAAATATCTGAAATAAAAATACCGATGTATATATATAGGTATCGGTTATATAATTAATAATATCATTGTAATAAGTGTACACCGGTTATGCTAACCAGTGTGAACAACATTGGTTTCAATATAAAAAATTTAAAAATTGTCTACACCAGTATACATTAAACTACAGGTGCAATTGTTATAGTTTCCCCGACCTATATAATACATACCTACATTGGTTTTTAAATAAAACACTGGCATAGATTATTTTACACCTCTGTGCAATTATAGTAGCGCCCCTCAACCAATATAATATATGACTACAACGGTATTTAAATAAAAACACATGCACTCAAATAATGCAGTTGATAGAATGTACACCGGTATATTTTTAATCGCATCAGTATAACTTACCGGTGGGCGTCAAATTACCGGTGTAACTGCGGGGAATTACCGGTGCTAATGACTCTGTGCTGCATTAGTGCAACCTTCACCTAGAGTCATCATCTTATGAACCAGCCTATCATAGGGAATATTTCCTACAGAATCAAATCCAAACTCAAACTTCCACTTCTCACTCAACTCTACATCTTTATTTTCGACCTTACCAGAGTTACTTACCTCAACCACCTCCTTATCACTAATAGGTAATCCTTAAACATCATGCACATCATCACAAGTATTAACGTACCTATCAGATCCAACTGATTGAACATGGCTAAGAAGATTATAGTTAGACACAAGGGAAGGAAAAATCTATTTCCGAAGAAGTGTAAAACTAATCTTCACTAAACCACTAAACCCAGTATGTTGCACATATTTAATATGATTTAAAGTCAACATGCAAGCCAACTTCTCCATCTTCCCAGGGCTACACTTGGTACCATAAACCTTATAAAAATGGGGGAAAACAATGAAAATTAAACATCACAAACAAAAATAGAAAAATTAATATCTGGCAATACAACATCACACCAGCACAAATAACATCACAGATGACCAAAAAAATTTACATAAAATATTTGAAATTACTGATGACCAAAAACATTTACATACAATATTTGAAACATCAATGCACCATCGCCCATTATCATCATCTTCAACATCATCATTAGCAACAACTAATCTCCCTTTAACAATCCCCTACACATTGATATCAACCTTTTCTAGCCGAGCTAACCCATCTCTCGACTACCTCCTCTTCAAATTCTGAATTAGCATCGAAACCACTGATATCCTCATCTTCATCGTAAGCTTTGGAAACTTCTTCTCCTCTCTCGGAATCTTCAGAGCCAGATTCAGCTTCATCAGTTTCTTCATCTTCTTCATTTTCTTTATCACTTTCAGATTTGTCATTGCCACTATCTGAATCATTGTTGTTAACCATTATCTGAATCCCCATCGATTTTAGGTTCAACAGCATCATTTTCCACAACATCTTCATCATCATTGGTTTGAATTTTTTTAGTGTCATGAACAGTACTTGACACCTCATCATCTACAATACATATAATATCATATAATAATTTTCACCCATCACATCATAATAACTACACAACAAACCTATAAAACTGAAATCCCAATAAAAATGCACTACAACAAACAAAACTTTTTACATTGGTTCTGGAGGACCTTTTACCTCTGTTTTTAGGCCTAAAAGAACCGAGGTAAATGTGGCCAATGTAAAAGTTATATTTTTTACCTCGATTCCAAACCGAGGTAAAAAGTACCTTTACCTTGGTTTTTAGGGAAATGAATCGAGGTAAATAGTCAATAGCCGACGGGAGTACGGAGAAGTGTGTGACGTCGGTTTACATGTGCTAGCAACCGACATGCCAGAACATTTGCGAGATTGGTGCAGACGATGTCGTAAATGACAGGTAGCGAAGTCGCTCATACCTGTAATAGATGTCGCTCAATCCTGAAATTAACGTCGTAGATTGTAACTTGTGACCGCAGTTTCAACTTGCTGTAAATGTTAATTTCTACCGCAGTTTCTCTTCTATAAAACCGTGGTAACTATGTATGTGAGGATAACAACCCCGATCACTTAGCGACGTCGGAAAGATGAATTCATGGCAGTCGATTAGTATAGCGTTATGCGATATCGGTTTAACCGTTGTCGGTTTAATCGACCATCAGGCGTTGACGAAGTGGAACAGTGGTGAACATAATGTCATTTCTTTAACCAACGTTGCTTGCCTACTAGCGACTAGGGTGCCTTAGATGTGATGTACGATGTGGTTGTGATCTCGATTACAGAAACATTGGTTATTTCGAGATACCTTTGGTAATGTGTAACAATCATCAAGCGACGTCGCTTGCATGCTATCGAGGTAAACGAATGGTAATTATATGTGCACGATGTCGGTAGTTGAAATAAAATCAGCAATACAATATTCATGAAAATTTTTCCCTGCGTCAAACGCCATTCAATTGACATGTAGGTAAAGCTAGCATAATATATACATATAATAAATAAGAATACTACACCTTCAATACACAATAAAAGTTTTCAAAATTCTCAAAAAATGAACTATGTCATTGATGATTCATAGCTAGATGAAGAACTATATCAAGGTGTCAAAAAAACCTTTGAAAGTATCAATGGGCATTTTAGAGAATGATGATCGCACCAAAATCTCAACCTAATACGAGTTCCTCCTATAGTTAATGGGTTAAGTAAATCTTTCAAATGCTTTACCATAATGAATAGCACCAAACTTTCATGTACATCCTCCAACTGCCTGATGGTGTATGGTAATTTATCCTCGGGAAAAGACTGGAACATGTAGTAAACAGTTAATGAAAACAAAGGTTGGTCGTAGTCATGTCATTGTTTGGTGAAATAAAATGTGAGAATAACACATACCTTTTGTAGATCATATTGATTCTCACTGACATTCGCTACGAAATCCTTCATAAATCTCATGCAATAGTAACCGCTTAGCCATGGGGCCTATTGTTTTTTATGCTAACCGTACCCCCAATTTGTTCATGAACACATAGTTATTCACATATTGCAATAATTAATGCAAATTGATATTATCTTGTAAATTCTAAC